>JAVYIG010005082.1:0-127500 GCA_035222895.1 Strongylocentrotus droebachiensis | reverse complement strand
CGGTGTTATCACCGAGTTTCTTTTTACGTGAGAAAACAATAGCTTTAAATCATATTGATCAATATCAATTAATTGGGTATGTGCAAATCATTGTTTATTTTTCAACAAGAATATCATGAATTCTATTCAATCCCTGATACTAACAATATCAAGTTAAAGCTATCACCACAAATGGAGAATACATTGAATTCCATACAATTTTTACAATTCACACAATCCTGCTTTCTACAATGATATCCTTGAAACTGATTTTAATTCCATATTTTTGAGGAAAAAAAAGCGAGCGGTTCTTAAGGACTTCCTCTGTGAGATTATAAGGTCATAATTTGACCATATATTGTGTTTACCATCGTTTTGAAGGGGTTGTTTGTTTTATAAGTGTTTAGGTTAATTTCGCTTGGTAATGCTAAGGCTCTCGACATTTCCTTCCTTTTCCTCTTCAATTTCGAGCTAAACGAACGTGCTAGTTTGAACAAAAATAAGTGAAACCTTGAATATCGATCCAGCCCCCGCAGTATAAGGTCATCAATTCGGTCAGTCGGTTTCGGTTACTGATATTTTTTAGTTTTTAGAGATGGACAGGAAGAAACAAGGAGAGGAAAGGAAAAAGAGGGAGAGAGTGTGTGGGTGTGAGAAAGAAAGAGATAGAGAGGGGAGAAAGATATGGATAGAGAGAGAGAGAAAGAGAGAGAGAGAGAGAGAGAGAGGAGAGAGATAGAGAGTGAGAGAGACAGAGAGAAAGATATGGATAGAGAAAAGAAGAAAGAGAGAGGGAGATAGGGAGAAAGATAAAAGTTATGTAGAGGGAGAATGAGAGAGAGAGAGAGAGAGAGAGAGAGAGAAGAGAGAAAGAGAATGATATGTATATATTATGAGAGGGAATGAGCGACGAGGGAGAGGGATAGAAAATAAGGAGAAACTACAAGAAAATAGCACGAGAGAAGTAGATGAAAAGTGACTAAAAGGTATTAACTGCTAGGTTCGACTAAGAAATTATTAGAGTGTCAGGTATAAGTGATAGAGAGAGAGGGGGAAGAGAGTGGTAAAGGGGTAAATATAAAGAGAGTGAGAGGGAGAAGGGGATGGAGATAAAATGCTAGGGGTTGGGGGGGGGGGCTAGATAAAAGAGTGAACAGAATTGGAAATAGAAGAAAGAAACTTTAAAACAGTAAAGGAGTACAAAATATACGTAAATTGAGTATACAGATCGGACATGAACGGGCCTCGTATGACAACTCATTCAATTTAAATTATAAAAATTCCCATAAAAAAAGAGATATCATGGTAAATATGTAAATTCATTCACTTAAAATCCCTCAGACAATCTCTCTCTCTCTCTCTCTCTCCCCCCCCTCTCTCTCTCTCTCTCTCTCTCTCCCTCGAAATAAATAACTCTTGATGCAACATATCTCATTTATTAGCACAAGGTCCATCCGTACAAAGAAGCGCATGTTATACTCTTGATTGCAACTTCTTCCAAATCTAGCCAATCAGAGAGCACCAATGTGACAAGTGACTGCATAAATCTTCCTTCTGATTGGTCAATGCTTTCAAGTTTTTTGTTGATGAAGCTTTATCCCGAGCTTTATACATTTTGTTAATATCAAAATTGAGATGATTACCATAAGCTAGATGTATAAATACTCCGATGTCACGCACCAATAAAATGACATAAATGGTAAGTTCACGTTCCAAGCATACTCGACAAAACATTCTCATTTGGGCCCTTTTTGAGAGAATGAAATATAATGATTACATCCACGACATACACGACAAAACATTCTTATTTAGGGCCCATTTCGGGAGAATGATTGCTTTAAATATCGCATTGACCACATAATCACAGAATGTCATTATAAACTTTGAAATGTGAATGATTCAAAGAAACTACTTATTAATACGGGAGTGCATGACGTATCAAAATTAATATTTGATAGGTTTGTAAAAATGATCGCGGTGATGGTTAAGTTGGAGTGTTTGCACGCGGGCAAGGTCCAAAACCTATTTACAGATTTCAAAATTTAGGTGGACAAAGATCGAACAGATTAGCGAAGATCCGGGTTTGGTCTGGTACATACAAAGCAGACATGTGTTATTCATGATTTTCCTCTGGCCTCTAAAAAATAAAAACACATTAGGATTGTTGTCTTTAGGGATAAATCATCTTTTTATCTTTCAATTTACTCTATTCATCATTCGAATGATCGATTCCTCGAATGTTTATATTAAGTTTTATATTCAGGTTTCTCCTCATTTATTTGTTCTACGTAAACAATATTTAAAAAACATTATAATTGTTGACTTTAGGGATAAAGCATCTATTTATCTTTAAATTTGCTATATTCATCATTTAAATAAATGATTCCTCGAATTTTTTAAATTACGTTTTCTTTCTCCTCGTGTATTTGCTCTCTGCGTGAGTTGTGGTTTTCAATAGCTTGATGTCATATCTGCTTAAAGCTGTGATCAATCAAACACAATTTTTTTTCTTTATCATGTCATCTCTTCTTTTATGCATTCGAATCATTATCACCATCATCTTCATCATCCTCATCTGCATCACCATCATCGAAATTTGTATTTTCAATTACCTATCCGTTTCTGCTTAATAAATGTGTTAATATATTTCATGAGTTTTGTCTGGGGCTGTCGTATTATCAAGCAATCTGCTTACAATGACAGTTTGAGGAAATTTAGTATTTATGACAGTTTATCATTTCGTTTTTGAAAATAACAATTTATATATATGTATTTGCTAATTTATGATTCATTGTCAGAAAAATACTTATTGTACTTTATATTATTATTGTTACCGAAAAACTGTATGTTTACATGAATGCAGAAGAAAATCAAATCAAATCAAATTGTCAACTCTGTGTCGCATCTAGCGAGGTTCCTTCCAATTTGTTCTGTACTTAAAAAAAAAAAAAAAACTTTTCTAATCATATGACTATTCTGGGACCCGTTTCATAAAACTCGTTATCAATAACAGCTGCTCGTAGCCAATCAAATGCAAGGATTTCAGTAGCTTATAACAGTTATAATATGTTGTTATTGAACAAAAATATTACGAAACAGGGCCCAGGCACTCAGCCATTACAATTTTACATTTTAAATGTTCATATCAAATTCTATCTCAAATTCTTCCAAATAAGGGAGTTTACAGATACAATCTGCGCATGGGCAAATAAAGGTCATTTGTACTAAAAAGGTAAAACCCACAGAGATGAATACTGGAAACGCGCTCATGAAAGTTATGTAACATTATTCATTTATGCACCAACGGTACATTCTATGATACGCAGGTGGAAGTATTCTTTTCAAGAGGGCAAACAAAAGGTATTCATGAAGCACATCTAGGACTTTGGCAGTTATTATTCTAATATGCTCAAAGTGGAACTTCTCCATGTGTAAAAGATCTGTGGATATTTGGGGTCATTTGTATCTGTGAACTCCCTTATTGGGATCCTAGTCAGATCGTGTATGTACGCGGGGAAAATTTGCATATCTTATACATGTAGGCCCAACATTTCGGTAAAGGGAACCAGATGAAATCAAAGATAATCAGAAATTTAATACCGATATTATGCAAACTATTCACTACTATTTAGAATAGCGTTAAAG
This sequence comes from Strongylocentrotus droebachiensis, assembly GCA_035222895.1. Classification (NCBI taxonomy): domain Eukaryota; kingdom Metazoa; phylum Echinodermata; class Echinoidea; order Camarodonta; family Strongylocentrotidae; genus Strongylocentrotus; species Strongylocentrotus droebachiensis. The sequence goes on along the minus strand of JAVYIG010005082.1, from coordinate 123,876 downwards.
GTAAAGACCAGTAATGCTCATGCGATTGGATTGTGAAAGAAACGTTGTGGAATCGATCAGAAAAGGTTGATCATCTAGCATCTAGCATCTGCAAGGTTCTGGAATCATCAAAATGATAAGAAATTTGGCTCATTCTTCGTAAAGTTACAAGCACTATACACAGAAAGATGTATATGGGACTACCCTATCTCTCTCACCAGACCACGAGAGAAATAAATTTACCAAATATATGAATTAGTAGGCGGTTTCCAGGCAAATTTTTTATCATCATGTATTAGTCAAAACATATTCTTTCACATGATTGGTAATGAGAGCTTCCATTTCATTTTTTGAAATTGGGGCGTTGCCAATACTGGTCTTTACCTTTAAATATGAAAGAAAGATATGTGTGATAAATCTAATAAATACTCCATAATACAAAAACTACAAATTTGCGGGAATTCTGGATCTTGGCATTGCGCTATTACGTGAGATGTCGCTTTCCAAAGCCTGCATGTCTTCTCTGTACACGCAGGCAAGCGTCGATTATAAAAAAACAATGTAGATCGAACAATAGAAATGGCGTAACAATCCTCTGGATAATAAACAGTAGTAAACAAAGTCGCATGGCAATGTGCCCAGTGGTGACAGTTCAAATGCACTTTGAACATGTAGAACATGTGAAGTTCACGTGGTATTAAGTTGGTTTTAATAGAAGCAGAAAAATGAGAAGAACGGTTCAGAGAAAGTTTGAATAAATTCCGATCGAAAAATATGATAGTTAAATGGAAGTTTATGACATTTTGTGTACGCATTGGAGAGGAGCTCGCGAAATGCATCATAGTGTTACCAATTTGTGTTTATAACATAGTTTTTCTCCTTCTTCTTCTTCTTCTTCATATAATGATTATTACTATCATTTTTATTTTCATCATCATCACTATTATTGTTATTTCATTATTTTTAATATGACAGGTTGTTTCTAAAAGTGTTTTCGTTTCTCAAAATTAGTGTTGGCCCATTCGCATTCCAGTCACAATCATGTCGTCGTTGAAAAAATGGTTAACATGTCATGTATTGAAAACGGCGCGAACTTGCCCCAGTTTCCCCTCCTCATCGTTTCATGTGAACATGTGTCTAAGTAAAAAAAAATAATAGACTGAATCATAATAACCATACTATCCGTTGCCCCCCCCCCTTCTATTTTTTTTTTAAAAACAAAATTGGGAACAACAATCTTCAGACTGGAACCCGCATGACTGTTTACATGAAGCCTAGGTGAGCGGCAAACATTTGAACCATATCATGAACATTCACAATGGCTATGAATGGTAAAGAATTGTACCGTAACGGCAGTTAGTTATTGTTATTATTACGAATGATTTATATGGCGTTGTGCAGTAAGTGGCTTTCTGTTCAACTAGGGCACGAAGTATGTGATAGATTTGATAGAACCTATAGTTAGTATATTTCAGGTTTACAGGTGTAATTGTACGTGATGGTTACGTACGAGTTTGCAGAAAGTTTTCTGCAAACTCGCCCAAACTCTGCCAAACTCTGCCAACAAACTGAGAATCCCCCCCTGGAAAAAATATACGAATATAGGCCTATGTATAATTACAGATATATTTACTATAAAATCATAATGAAAATAAACATTACAAATACAAAGTTATAACTACTACTCTGCTACGTTTTCATATCACGAGGTAAAGTAGTTTCTTCACTTGACACTTGCTTCCTTAAAGGTCAGGTTAAAAGAAAACATTAAACGAGAAATATATGCATGCCCATAATGTATAAATAAAATAATATCTTTAAAAAATATGAGATTCTTTGTAACGGTAGAACGTAAAATAAAGATAAACTTGTTAGACCTGGTATATATGCTTAATATTTATTGTGTCATTTAAACCCTTGAAGCAATTACAATCGAAGAAGGTTGACATCGCTTAAACTTCCTTAAAGGGTTATTTGGAGGTCGTTGTAAAGATATACATGTCTCGATGCAAGACGAATTGTTATATGAGCATAGTCTACTAGAGGAGTGTTATAACAATCATTGTATTCTGTGTTTCTTCACATACTTGTATTGTGGTAAGTATTTCATCGGATGATCAAAGTTCGGAGAGTGTTTTTGTTAAAAGTGGATTTTGAACAAAGCTCCAAGCTAAGATGTCTTTTAACTCATGTTTCTTTAGAGCTGCATTGTCTATGTGTTTGTTTGTGTCTAGTTCTTTAGCCCCTCATCACCCCACCCATTTTCTCTCGCTCTCCATATCTCTCTCTCTCTCTTTCTCTCTCTCTCTCTCTCTCTATGTCTGTCTGTCTCTCTCTTCCTGTCTCTCACGCACACCTCTCTCTCTCTCTCTCTCTCTTCCCCATCTTGATATCCTCTGTTTTTTGTTTTAATCTCTCTCTCTCAACCTCTCGCTTCGTGTCAGTACGTGATCTTATGGCGTATTTTTGTCTCTTTAATTGCCCCATAAAGTATTTAGTATCTAACATATTTAATTGGTCAATTTCTATCTTTATATTTGCTTTATCTCTTGCATGTTATAACATGTCTCTGTTAAGGAACACACATAGATTTATATTGGCCTATAAAGTATGTAATTGTTACTCGTCTCCCCTTCTCTCTCTCACACACTCTCTCTCTCTCTTTCTCTCTCTCTCTCTCTCTCACTCGCTCTCTCTCCCTATCTCTTTTTCTCTCGTATTTGTATTTTATGTCTGCTAACTCTTACCTCTTTCTTATATTCATTGAAAGCACACTATTACAAAATTAAGTATATTTGCGTAGAAGTACATTGATGGAGATGTTCCATATCCTGTGCTACAATTAATATACCGAATACTTTTATAATAATCTATCATAATATAACTTTTAAAAGAATGTTGAGTTCTGGAGATAGGTGAAAAATAATTTGTGAGCGTTTTCATTGTTATTATGCAAGTCTGGAAGAACATCAGAGAAAAACTGATCCCTGAAAAGCATGGCTCTTCAAATGCCTTCATATTTTAAATATGACAAGTAACGGCTTAAAAATGAGGCCCACATTTGTATGCCACATGTTTGTGTTGTCCCATATACTTTCTAATCAAATTTCTAATAATTTTGACGATTCCAGAACCTTGCAGTACACACCAATGCTTACATGCTATAAATGATCAACTGTTCTGATCGATTTCACACCGTTTCTTTCACAATGCAATCGCATGTTCAAAACTCAACTTTATCTTTAAATATATACAAACTGGGAAAACCCACTTTATTCTCAGATTTCTCATCATGACGGGGTCAGATAGTTCTATAGACATAGGTCAGAAACAAACCCCTCGTCAAGAATGCCCCTGTTGGTCCAGTAAAAGGGTGACAGAATGGTGGTGGGTGTGGCCGCGGAACCTCAATAGGGGGATTTCCCCAAAAAGTTGTGCACCCATTACATCATTAATGCATTATCTTGGTGATCTAACTTTAGACGTGGTTTTTCTTTCATATCTGAGTGCAATGGGTAGGGCCTGCATTCTTCTTAAGTAGAATTAGGGCTCGGTTTAAAGATAAAGTTGAGTTCTGGTCATGATATTGAACTGTGAAAGAAACGGTGTGGAATCGTTCAAAATGATAAGAAATTTGGCCCAGTCTTGGTAAAGTTACAAGCACTATACACAGATATATGTATATGGGACTACACGAACATGTTACATGCCGTATTTAGAATATTAAGACAATTGTAGAGCCATGCTTTTCAAGGAACATTTGTTATCAGATGTTCTTCAACAACATCTGCATAATAACAATGATAACGCTCAAAAAATATTTTTTACCTCTTCCCAGAACTCAACCTTCTCTTTAAAGATCAATATAAGCTTGAGTTCTCTTAATGATAGAAAAATAAATTCTCTCAGAATCCAACAAAACTCAAACTGAATGTACAAGATTACAAATAAACGACATGTGCTAAACGATTTTGGTAGAAAGTGTATAGGGGCTGAGTAATGGGCATAGAAAAATTAGGAAATAAAGTTAAATATAGGCCCGACAGCAGGTCACTATGTGAAGATGAGAGTTGTGTGTGTTTTTTTCTATTGAAGATGATTTTCAGCAAGTTGTTGTGAGTATGCTTTTTAGTTTACCGGTTCAAACAATCAATCTACTGCAGGATAAACAATCCAGAATGATTTATACCAATATTCTCTCGACATACGATGCCCTTCCAGAGCTCAAGATTAGCTTTAAGCTCAGTTTAAGTTTCGTTTAAGTGGGTTCAGTCAAGAAAGTCTAAGTCTTCCCGTCAACTAGCATCGAATTGAATTGCAGGCATTAATGTCTGTCATGACGAACCAATGAAAACGAAATTGGAAACCGTGTTGATGGTTGTAGTGCGGAGGTGTGGGAATTGTTATTGCTATTTTATTTTTTCTTCTTCCTTTAATCATTGATCTGCAATCAATAGGCCCTTTCTGTCTTTTACTTTCGTTCCTTTTCTCCTCCTTTTTCTTCTTATTTTTTCCCGATTTGTAGTAATGTTTTTAGATTGTAATTAAAAAAAAAAAAAAGCTATCCGTCAATAAACAAAACAAAACATAAATACGCTTTATGCAAATAATGTTCTATATTGTTGCATTTTTGAAAAACAAGTTCCCAGTCCAAAGATTATCATACACCAACAAAAACTTTGACAACTTTGTGAATATGCAGAACACAATGGCCCCAGCGTGGAGTATGTCGCAAGCCGCCGAGGTACTTTTTAGGGAAAGCCCCAATTTTGCGAAGTTGAATAGCGAGTACGTCATCAATCATTGCATACATGTTCACACAAACCCTTGGAGCAAATACACACACTCGACACACACAGCCTCACCGATATTTGCGCGTTATGATCATAGCTGCCTGCGGTCGATAAAGTTTTAGCGAGCGCTGAGTTTGAGCATAATCAAAGTTGTCTTTGGAAGTTGTACGAGTCAGTCCTCCGGAATAATTCGCTCTGAACTTCAATTGGTGGGCCTACTTGTTTCATGCATTTCGTGTTCTGGTTTTCTTTTCCTCTCGAGCGCTTGGATTACACAACGTAAGTAAAGATTATATCCTTCACAAATTAGCTCAGTATCATAAAATCAGTATTGTTTTGAGAATTTATTGTTGAAGATGCGATGTCATCTGAATTATGAGGTTATTCGATGTGTGTTTGTATCTAATCGTGATTGTGTATCATCTTTATTAACGGCTAAATAGGATTGCTTGTTTCATCAAAGCGACTGGTTTAAATGACATCTGAAATTCGAGGTTCTGTTTTATAGCATGCACATATTTTTAAACCAAAGACGAGACGAAGGTGGAGATGAAATCGAAGAAATTTGCCTGCGAATGAGTGGGCGTGGCCGCGTGGGAGGGGTAGGTGAATGTATCTGCGGAGTGAGAGATAGGATCTTGAGCGGACTTTGATGGAGGTAATAGGTGACGATGATATTGGTGGTGATGGTGGTATTGGTGGTGGTGGTGGTGGTGGTGGTGGTGGTGGTGTTTATGGTAGTGGTATTGTTGATAGTGTAATGACAATGCGCGGTGGTAGTGACATTGACGATAATGATAGTGGTGATGATTATGAATGGTCATAGCAACAATGATGCTGATGAGCTGGTTTTGGTGGTGGTGTTGGTGGTTGTGATGGACAGGTGGTGGTGGTGGTACTGTGGTAGCGATGTTGGTAATGATGGTGGTGATGGTGGTGATGGTGTCGATTGTGTTTAAAGTGGTGATGGTGAAGAATGTGGTGGTAGTGATTATTTTTGTAATGATGTTGTTTTGGTGGGGGTAATTGTCGTGGTGGTGGTGGTGGCGATGATGTTAACGATGATGATGATGGTGATGACGATGAAGATGATGATGATGATGATGATGATGGTGGTGGGGGCGACAGTGGTAGCGCCGGTGATGCCGACGAGTATCATGGTAGTATTTTCCATTCTACCGTCATTAGCATCATCAGAGAAAACTCTGCATAAAAACCTTTCAAATTCAAAAAACCTTGTCTTGATACCAACAAAATCATTACATAGGAACCGGTAGACGCTCATCAAACATCCCTATTACGTAACAATCAAACTGTACTATCTCTATGACTATGTATCCGTAACTTGCCACCCACTAAGCCAATACTACTTCTAACCAGGTTGCAGATAAAGTTCCCATCACTATGTACTCATGCAGAGCACATATTTCATTCCTTTTCTGCAAAGCGTATACTTTGAAGAAAAAATGACGCTCGAATGCACAGCTTTAATACAGACTCCGCCCAGGGTTCTAAGCTTATGTGAAAATGTTTGGTGGGGGTGAATACAATGGATTCCGAATCGACATGGGTTTACAGATCTGTGGGAATCGTATCACTGAAGGGGGAGAGATATTGAATAGAATATGTAGTTTTTTGTGCATAGTACTTTGGAGAAAGATAAATGCTTATTACACAAAGCTCAAAACAAGCTCATGAAATGGCGGTTCGTTGCTTATGCACAATGAGTGGGTTAGCGAGCGGAGAAATGTGTGTGAAAGTTCATGGAAACCGAATCTCGAATTCGTCAGAATCTATCTCGAACCTCACAACATCGCTCGAATCATATTTGCTGTCCATACGTTATGAAATTTAACGCTACGTTTCTAACCATTATATGAACAGTAAATCGAGATGTAGTGGTGGTGTCCATATGGTGTTAGATGTTTTAGCATGCCTAGAAACGCACCGTGTGTTCTCACACGTATGTACAGCGAATAGAGATGTAGTGGTAGTGTCCATATGGTGTGATAAGTTTCAGCAAGCCTAGAAACACACCGTGTGTTTTCACACGTATGGACAGCAAATGGAGATGTAGTGGTGGTGTTCAGATGGTGTTAGATGTTTCAGAGTGCCTTGAAACGCGGCTTCGGGTTTCAACTGTATGGATAGCACATTATTTAAATAAAGCTTAACATCCAGACGAATTTTGACAAATTTTGAATGGTGACTCCTTTTATTCTTTACCTACACGCTGCGTGGGTCATTCTACTTTCGAGAACAAAATATATAGACACCAGTCTGATTAATTATGGGATAGTTTAAGGGTTCTTGCTATTTCAATCGCACACAGACAAAGCATCCCTTATTATTGCTGTTTATGTGATTGACACCTCAATAATGAATGTATTGAATTTATGTTACTAAAAGAATTACCCATTATACACAAAAGCGATCTTATATATACGACGTTGAAACCCATAACCTTTTGTATAAATATGAAACCAGTTCATAAAGAAATCATAAGCACCGATATTATAAACTGGACCCATTTAAAGGAAACTCCAAATTGAGTTCGCCATTTTGTTCTTTCGGTTTCACAAAAGCGTCTAATGACAAAATAATGAAGAAAAAAAAAACCCGTCAATGTGATTATGTAAATCATTCGGTTAATACAGTGCGAAGGGAATATGATACGGCGGTTTTGTTTGTAGGCCTATATTGCTTATAAGCAACGTATAAAATGCAAATCGAGCTACTGCGGCACGCTGTAAAATCATCACTAACCAAAACATTTTAGACTTGTTTTCAATTAAAACAAGAGCAAGAGAAAGAAACAGGAACTATGCGACTTGATAATGTTTTTATGATCATGATAATTACGTTCAAAATAAAAGGATATGAAAATGTAGATGATTACGGACAACTTTGCACCATAATTTACACTAGTGTAAAATATTTGACGCTGTCTTGAGAATACACGTATCCTTACCAACTGTACATAAAGTGAAGTGTTTCCGAACTGGCAGTATAACATTGAGTGTCTGTCTATCAATAGCTTCGTTGTATATATTTCATTCAATCAGATAACCTCATACTACATGAAAGACTTATATTGAACAAAAGATATCAACAGTTTATTCGGAAATTAAAACCTAGGTCGTTTGGATAAGACATTTTTGTGACGATCACACCATTACATGTTTATGAAGTGACACTATAGCTTCAGTGACGTTCTATCTGAGCTTAATTCGTCGTATATAATATATCGTTCAACCAGATAACATCTTATTACATGAAAGACTTATATTGAACAAAAGATATCAACAGTCTATTCGGAAGTTAGAACCTAGGTCATTCGGATAAGACATTCTTGTAGCGATCACACTATTACATGTTTCTGAAGTGACATTCTACCTGAGCTTCGTCGTATTATTATTCATTCAGCTAAACTCTAACTAAATCAGGCCACTGATATATTAAAAAAGATATAAACAGTCTATTCGGAAGTAAGAACCTAGGTCGTTTGGATAAGACATTTGTGTACCGATCACACTATCCTTTTTATATGAACCCTAGTTTGGAAGTTATTTATTATACCGTGGCGCTGCTGTTACACTTAAACAGTGATGGTCATTAACTAAATAAATCAGTGTTCAAAAGCTGAGCGACTTTTAATGTCGTTCTTTCAGCCATATTACGTGATGATTTTGTTGTGAATGTGTGTTCTATTTAGTTATCTGTTTCCATCTTTTCTATTCTCGTTTCAGGTCCACTGGCGAGCTCTGTTTCGGCTCTCAGTTTTATTTCGAAGTGAACGCGACTGGCAAACCTATTGAGAACCTTCAAACCTTTCACGGATTTAGATTCTGCGGGTCGAGTTCACCATGAATGCGTTCGGCTCAGATCAAATGGTAAGAATTGTGATTTAAAGCCACACTGTACTACTTGTAGTGACTTACTCCCTCTATATAGAAAACTTGTACAATCGGTGCCTGTTGGTCCCTCGTGATCCTCTTTTTCTCATGTTAATTGAGAGCTGAGTTGATGAGATAACCACCTGTCCAGTGACCTTGCAGGGAGGTCTAATCCCTCCTACACACTAGTACAGATAATCATTGGCGTGGTCAACCAGTGTGTCAAATTTCTAGAACGTTTCCTTTAAGATACACCTTTCATAACATGATATACAGACGGTTTAATTTATTTCAAATTACTTACATTAAAAAAAAAGATCGATAGCAACATGATAGTTTTAGGTGTGTTAGATGGAGGTGTCGTGGTATAGTGGTTCTTTTACTCGACTTTTAATTCTGTCCAAGGGTTCAGGGTTCGATTCCCAGCCCGACACTAACGTCCTTTGGCAAGGCATTAATCTACATTTGCCACTCTCCACCCAGGTGTAAGTGGGTACCTGGCAATTGCTTGGGGTAATAATAAGTGTACTTCACAGCAACCCAGATAGCCTTGAGTTTTATAGTAATCAGGGCTTTTGCTTCGCTGTTTTTTTTTAATTATCTATTCGATATTAACATGCAAAAATATTATACCTATTATACTTATATTGATAACAATTAAACGATAGGGCCTATATTACCCTGCTATAGAGATTGAATCTTTTGCATGATATTTCTTTTTTTTAAAAGTGCCTTACAAAACATTTTTCTTTAATGAAAGCGAAAATACATTTGCAATTGTCAGCCATCTGCTTAAGTTCAGTCTTTCATCAATCCCTCTGAACAAAAATCGTCCAATTGACTAAACTCAATCAAGTCAAGAAATTAAACGAATAAGGCACAGTGCACCTTATTTATCTTTAGTTTCTCTCTACATACTACACACTAAGATTAAATGGTGCAACTATGCACCTTTAGGGGTTCAAACCGATGCAACAATAGCAGCACCTTTAGGGGTTAAATCCTGCACCCTTTTTAAAGGTGCAATCCTGCACCCTTCAAAAGGGTGCCAGATTGAACCTTTTGGGGGAAATGTTAGTACCCTTTATGGTTCAATCCTGCACCTTTAGGGGTGCAAACCGATGCAACAATAGCAGCACCTTTAGGGGTTAAATCCTGCACCCTTTAGGAAGGTGCCAGAATGCACCTTTTAGGAGACATGTTAGTACCCTTAATGGTTCAATCCTTCTCTTTTAGGGGTGCAAACCGATGCAATAGTAGCACCTTAAAGGGTTCAATCCTGCACCCTTTAAAAGGTGCAATCCTGCACCCATCATCGAGGAATACTCGTGACATTTGCTCGTACACATATACATATTAAACATGCATGATGTTTCTTGGTTAGTAAAAATATATAATCAATATATATATTGCTAAAACGTGAATGTAATTGTAACATGATCAGACAAAATAATCTATTGGTTAATGATTGCCGAAGGAAAATAAAAATCACATAATTGATGTGCATTGTCATAATTTGCTTAACAAATCATATGATAAATGTATTTTTATGTGAACACGTGGAAAGTAATCATGAATATGCATGCGATATGCAAACATTTATTTTGCACCTTTTCGGGTTGTTAGGGTTCATTTTTGTGGGAAGGGTGCAAAATCTTATATTGCACCCTTTTTTGAACCCCCTTTTCTTCAATAGGGTTCATTTTTATGTAAAGGGTGCAAACTCTTATTTTGCACCCTTTTTTGCACCCTTTTTTCTTAGAGTGTAGTTGCTGTTGGTTGCAAACTAATTTCCAATAAACCATTACCATATGCCTGTCTACTAACAGTTTAAATTACAATGACCTTGCACCAACCTCTATATCTTTCTATATCAGCTTCATTAAAAAAAAAAAAAAAAAAACGTAATCGCACGTTACAATGACTTGCACCAACCTCTATATCTTTCTATATCAGCTTCATTAAAAAAAAAATAAAAAAAAACGTAATCGCACGTTACAATGACTTGCACCAACCTCTATATCTTTCTATATCAGCTTCATTAAAAAAAAAATAAAAAAAAACGTAATCGCACTCAAAGGATGAGATAGAAAACTAGATAGGGTTCACCAAATGAAACGATTTGCGAGGTCTTTCTCTGAATTCCTTCTTTTAACGACTTTAACCGACTTCCCACAAATGCTTGTTTACCAGCTATGAAATTCAAGGGAATATTTGATATTATTGTAAATGTGTTAGGAAGTGCCTGGTTCTGTTTTTGGTTCTGTTTTGGTTCTGTTTAGTAAACCTTGAATCAACTTTGTTTTAGAAAAAAACTATGGAAGTGAAAGTGAAAATGTGTAACACGCGAATGAAAAGCAATGTCTATTAACATGATGGATACATTAATCTAGCAAAACATGATTTGTTTATATTAACTTAAAGGCATTGTTTAACAATGCAAAATCTGATATGCATTGCCCTATGTGTTATCAGCGTCTATGGTATGGTGTAATATTGAAGCCCCAAACAGAATGAATGCGCTTCAAAATGATCGTGAAGTGCCTCAAAAAAGTAAAAAATCTTTGAGTGACCGGTTTTTACCATACAAAATCTTCAATTGCTATTCCATCCTTTGCGATTTTGTCATTCGATCAGTCTGTTAAACATGGTAACATATAGTTTGTTTATGAAATGTAAGTTAAAGCGAGTCATTGGTTTTATCCTGTCGGGGGAGAAACGTTTTAAAACTATTAAACTCAATATTACTCTCTTTGCCCCACCTACCCCCCCCCCCCCCTTCCCCTTCTTCATATTACGATTTCAGACTTGTCTGAGAAAGAAACATTCCATGACACTAGCTGTTTTTTCACAAATATTTTGCAAACTATATCTTAGTTTTTGCTCCATTGTATAGTAGCTGATGGTACATTTTCGAAAAAGTCCCCAAATTTTACCTAAAGCATGTTTCGCACGATTTTCAAGCTTCGTTGCGCAACGTTTGTGGCAGGATTCTTTTCTTCTCCTCAACGTCTAACGCTCCTGAACAACAACGCATTATGTTTAAAAAACTTGTCGACAAAAAAATGCCATAACATCTTCATCGATGGCAAATATATCTAGACTGTGAAACGACTTGTTTGCTCACCAGGTTCCCATTCATCGCTCGATTTTCAGACAATCTACTTCCCATTTTTAGCTAAAAAATCATAAACTATTGTTCTTGAAGGTATTTTGGGCCGTCGTTTTTGGCTTCGTTTGTACAAACCAGAGCGGGTTATTGTCAAGTGTAAGGTTCGTAAAGAAATGAGTTCGTGATTTACGTCATCACTGCATGTTGATATAAATGGGGTGGGTGGATTTTATTTATTTTGGGATTTACATTCTTTCATAATATTGTGAGCGTCTATAAAATCAAGCCTGACTGGAATGCTCCCCAGGGAGTGGAGAATGTGCACACATTATGTGCGGGCAAGCCTGAGTCCGATGACCAGGGTTATGATATATCTGTAAAGCGCGGTTAGAGACATCGTTTATGTACTAAGCGCTATATAAAAGCGGAATATCATTATTTTATTATCCAATGTATTTGTAGAAAAAAGACAGAGTTCCGCATTTTATGCCCGAGAAAAGCACCCCAAGGTGTCGTGGTATGGTGGTTCATTCACTTCACGTGAGGATTCGAATCCCAACTTGGTACCAATGTCCTTCTGGCGAGGCATTTATCCGCATTTGCCACTCTCCACCCAGGTGTAAATGGGTACCTGGTTATTTCTAGGGTAATAGAATAATTGCAGGGCCTTCTGAGAACGATTCTGAAGGTCCACGGGACCGACATGTCGACCTCACGGCCTGCCTATCGGTCCAACGTTATTTATTTATTTAAGCAGGGTTCCCTTTTCAGTTGACAAAATGCTATCCCTGAGGGCCCTGAACACAAAACAAAAACGTATATAGATCATTTACTGACTAATCAAATAAGTACAAATTGAACACATAAATAACATAAGAAACAAAGGTAATGAAAACAAAGCTAACTAATATAAGAATAACTATGAATACAAATTTAGGCGTAACTAATTATAAACATATTATGGCATGATCAAAAGACGATAATTTGTTTGAATTGGCCAGGTACTGCCGTTAAAAGGAAAATGAGGTAGTAAATATGAGAATGTTGAGTGGGGATATATTGAGGGAGAGTAAGGAAAGAGGGAAAGAGAGAACACCTAACCAACATGACTTATATAGACAATTTCACTGCACAACATTCGTTTTCATGTAACTAGGGTAAGAAGGTCGATTGTTTATATTTGTCTGCTAACCAAATATTTGGTATTACCAGATAAAACATAAACATGACGTTTCCATGGTGTGTTATTGGAGCTAGAACAAAGTTTCACCTTCATCGTGTTAATACAAAAGGCAGTCGGTTATATAGTAAGAAGAGGGTTAAGGTCTGGTAAAGGTGAAAAATAAAAACAATTTGTGAGCTTTCGTATTCTTTTTCTGTCAATTTGGAAGAATATCACAAAAGAAAAAAGGTCCAAATGCCTTCATATTTGAAATATGAGGAGAAATGACTGACAAGTTTAGAAACTTCCATGCCATGTGGAGGTGTAGTCCCTTAAATCCGTCTCTGTGTACAGTGCATGTGAATTTTTAGGAAGATTTAGTCCCCCGCTTTGCTGAATCCAAAACATCGCAGTATACATCACTTCAATATGTAGCACGTAATCATATACTCATTTTTCTTTTACTTTGACACAATATTTTTCATTTACTATTACAACGCAGTCTCATAATCAGTAATCAACTTTATCTTTAAAGGGATCTAGTTACTTTGTTGGCGTGTGCAGAAAGTGATGAATGGTTGGTATAAGGTGTAGTTTTGTGATCTGGTATGTCCTCTGAGTGTTGTGTGAACATGTCACGTTAAATCGATGTTATAATGGCTGAGTAATGGGCGAAAATGCAAAACGATATTTGCTAACGCATTGCCTGATTTTGTACAGAGTAATGACTATTCAGTGTGGAGATTAAAAATCCGAACACTTCAATCGTAAATATCATTCTAATGAAAGTGAAATTCGAAAAAACAAAACATGTTCCCTACTTCTATAGGTAACAGAATACAACAACAGGGACTTTTAGATTTGCACGAAGAGAACGTGGACTATATCCTTTTAAGGCAATGTTACGTCCTTTAAGGCACTGGCACTGGCAAGTCCTTTAAAAGGACGTAACATTGCCTTAAAAGGATATAGCAGTCCAATTTCTCGTCGTACAAATCTAAAAGTCCCTAATGTATGAGAGAACATGGACCTAGAGAACCACTAGATTTATAATGAAGTTTTGGGGATTTGGAAAATGTTCCTAGGTCCCTTTAAGAGGTGTGCTACACTTTTTTAAAGCCGTTATGCGATTCAAAGTTCTCCTTTTCTCGGGGGCGGGGGGGGGGGGGGGGTGGATTTCTCAGAAATTTGAGAGGGTCAAACGTGCCGATCTACTTTCTCTACATCTAAATCAAAAGAGGAATGATCTCGAAAATTGAGGTGTTGTTCTTGTTACCGAATAGCTTTCAGGATTTCCGTTAGAGTCTCGGATACAGGAAACGATGAAGAGAAAGATAACAAGTTGTAAGACTTGTTAAACAAGGAGGGCCAATTGCGTTGGTGGTTTTTAAAGTGTACTAATCTTCATAGCATATTTTTTTCTTGATGTAAGCGGTTCCACGTCGCTATACTATCTCCCACCTCCCCCCCCCCCCCCCCCCACCGGGCACACTTAAGGAAAAATAAGGCTTTGGATGGAGAGAAAAAATGAATCAAGGAAAAATGAATTTATGGATGTCGGCCAAAAAGACAGGACACTTATGTTTACCATGGCAACTCTGAATATTTGGTCAAATTTCCCCACACTGATCTGTAAATCTCAGACGCAGAAAGATTTATAGACCAGATTTAAAATACAGGGTACGTAATAACTTCGTTTGTTGAATTTGCCCTCTTCAAAATGTATGCAATCGAATTTTTAATTGAGTATTTATCACTTCGCAAATCAACAGAAATTATGAGCATAATGAGGATTAGGATAAGAGGTCGAGACTAAGTATTCTCTGTGAATTGTTCTCCTTCTCATGATCAGTTTGGCGAAAGAAACCTAAAAGTTAAAGGCATTGTTTAACAATGTTTCACGTTTTACAAATATGAGATGCATGGCCCTACGTGTTATCAATGTATGTAATAATGGTGTCATATTGAAGCCCTAAAAAAGTTGCGCTTCAAAATGATCAAGAAGTGCCTCAAAAAGCAAAAATATTTGAGTGACTGGTTTAACCATACTCACTTTCCCCAATAGACTGTAGCGTTATAAAAACCGTTGGGAAAACGGTTTTTGAAATTTCAAATTCCAATCATAAATATCTTGATAATCAGACAGGCAATCGGCTTGTAAAGGTCATGGGATTCCTGATTGACCTAAAGGTTTATTATCATGATTGCAACCTGAGCTAAATCCAGGATTGTGTTTAGAATCTTAGGCAAAAATACCCAATCCCTTTAAAAATGACTGTAAAATTTTTAAAGAGCTATTCAACTTCTTTCATAAACAATGACACAGTAATTTGAACAGTAATCGACATTTAAATCGTCATTATGACCATGACTGGCCAAAATTTGCTACACACTAATTTCCTAAACAGGCGTAATAATTATAAAGAATGGACAAATTAGCTTTGTTCTATTTTATCTCATTCCACCCGAGTCATGACCAAGACCAATATGTGTTCTGGGGGGTGTTTCGCAAAACTTGTCATCAGTGACAAATGACAGTTTTTGTTATAAGCTACTAAAATCCTTGCTTCTGATTGGTTATCAGCAGATTTGTCACTGATTTTTGTAATTTGTCATTGAAAAAAGGCTTTGTGAAACGGACCCCTGAGTTCGTCGTGATACTGAAAAAGGACGAAAGAGCCAACAACAGCTTGATGTATGGTAGTGCGGAAAGGATAAATAAGATAGAAAAAAGGAGAAACGTAATAATCTTTTTTTCAAATTTCCGGAGATGGTTTCCTGCTGATTTAAATTGAATGTCAAAGCGTTTTGTTTCATCGAAAAGCAAGGGTCATCCTTTCTGATTATTTATCTTCAAAAAGGCCGAGCGATGATATTTATATCCATGTAATACGTTCAATTAACACAATAGAATAGGCCTTCCCATAGCTGATAGAGAGGGACAGTTTGGACACGCGCATGCATACGCGCTAGAAGGTCAAACCATTAGGTTCTAAATAGTTCCCTCCCATACAGCCTTTGTATATGAGAGGGAACTAGCTGATGGTCTATTAATTTCACCTGTGAAAGAGGACTTCCGGTAACGCAACTATACATGACTTTCAGCCTTTTCACACACTGCTAAAATTAATCGTATCTACAGATGATTAGTATAAACGTGTTTAACTCAACAGTTTCAAACATGTTTATAGAAAATTTTCCCTGTGTGAACATCGTTGGGATAGATACGAAGTCGCGATTCATACGCCCCTAAAAACAGGCTGCAGATACGAAGTTCGTATCTAGAGAGCTTGACATTTTGTGTGTGAACGGTTTTTCGTGTTTAAACGTGTTTAAACTGGATGGAGCGAGCGCTCTGTTTGATATGACCTGACCTTCAATGCGCAATGGCACTACTGCGCATTTTAAGAGCAGTAGTTAATTACGAAACGATTAACGATCGCAACGAAATTTCTGTGTGTATGTACAGGTGATTAGTGAAAGCCCTTTAAACTAATCATGTTTATAGAATTTTAGCTGTGTGTGAAAAGGCTGTTTGTATTTACTCTTCTCGCTATGGGACTACCATACGCGCAATTCATCTCAAAATTAAATGTTTTTGTTCATTCTATCTCTTGTCCCTGTAATTTTTGTTGGATCTAGATTATCACAGGACTGTAACTTTTAATTTAAGCGGGCCATAGTCTTTAAATCACTATTGGGCTCGGATCAGCTGTTAGATTGAAAAAATATAAATGTAGTATCGACATGAAATGTCATTACCTTTTAGAAACACATCTGTAAAAAATTAGTGTAAGTGTAAGTGATTATTTTGTGCGGCAGTGTAAACATTTATCAGTTGCTCATTATTATACATGTAGGCCTACTTATCTAAATACTATTAGTCGTTGATATTCTTTCTCACTAAAATAATCTGTTGATTTGTATCAATTCATATCTTGCAAATCAATTCATTTTCACATTTGTATTCACTTATTGAAGGAATTTATTATTACTATTGCTGTTATCATTATTAATATCATTATTATTATAAGCAGTAGTAGTAGTATTACTATTGTAGTTGTTATTGTTCATAACAATAATATTGTATCAAAATTATTATGAATATTATTATTATTTCCTTTCAATCATTGTTAATATCATTATCGACTCGTACTATCATTTTATCATATTTAGAATTTATATTTATCTATTTTTTTTTAAATAGCTGCTTCCCAGCATAACCCAAATTCTCGAACCTGACGTCAAGCCCATCCACCAATCACTGCTCAGCGATGATGATCTTGCACCCGGCACCAATCACATCCACCGCCCAGATATCCAGAAGACCACGCCCAAGATGCTGACTCCGCCCGACAGCCCCGTCTTCTCAGAGCTAACCACGCCCCCTAATCTTCTCAGGATGACGTTACACGACGGTTCACAGATGGTTCCGAATTTGGAGTCTGTTTGCAGCGTGCTCGAGATGGGACTACATTCGAGTAAGTTCGTGACTCTATATTCTCATGGAAGAATCTTGGATTTTCATAAGAAGGAGAAGGGGGAGGGGGGCTAAATCGTTATATCATTCGTTGCCAAAATCAAGAATCAATTAGAATCGGTTTATTAAGAGTCACAACATGTACACTGAAAATGCAGCAGCCCTGAAATTCTGAGTTGTTCAACTTACAATACAAACCATCCAAATTGCATCTTATTCAATACAAGTATTAACAAGATATATTTATTACGGGGCCAAAATTCACCATTTTCAATTTCTAAACATAGTGCATAATAAAAGGTTTAGTTATAATGATCGGTTATAACTTTGTTCTCATTTGAGGCCTCTCTGCATGTTTTATTTTTTCTAGAATCACCTAATAATATATTAATGAAAATATCATAAATATTTACTTCATGAACCTGTGACTCAGAGCATCGCCCCTCAATTTTTTTATATTTTTAAATCAATCAAAAAATCAATATGTTATCACAGTGATGCAGGCTCTGCTAGTGGTATAGGCAAAGTTTGACAAACAATACTGGTTGTATATAGCCCCTCATTATGATCTATCTTTACATCGATGATATTGATACAAATATAGAACTCCTAAAGAATATGCATTGTATTTTCTTATCTTCACAATCATGCATACGAGATTCAGCAGGCATAGTGCCCCATTTGGATTTGATACTTTTTAATACATCTATCGCAGCATGAGTGTTCAAAGAAGCGGCGTGACATCTGCATAATTACGCCGTGCTTTATCCGGTGTCAAAACTGAAACCAAGCAAGCTCTTAAAGAGTGACAAGTCGTTAATATAAACATTATTTTGGAAGACTGATAGAGTGAGATAAAGTGATATAAGAGAGGAGGGTAATTAAAAACTTCGGGGGAGTGTGGTGAGGGTTGTGGCGAAACCTGGCCTTGCAACCATAGAAGGGGCACTAGCGCCATGGAGGGGGCGTGGTAGTCTTACTAGGTGAATTTTATCATGGTATTGTGAGAGAACAAAGCGTTCAAGTAAGGTGTGAGAGGCGGTTGTATTCTAATAGTCTTCTTAATTTGTGGTGCTCCATCCTCTACTTCTCCCCCTCTATATCTCATTATCTCCCCCTCTCTATCTCTCTCTCTTTTATCTCCTTGCCTACCTCGTGTGCGTATGTGTGTTTCCCTCTCTTTCTCTCTGTCCGTGTCTCTCTCTCTCTCTCTCTCTCTCTCTCTCTCTCTCCATTTTCCCATTTTTAAAGAAAAATAGGTACGGGGGCAGTTCTCCATGGCCCCCATAATTACACCACAAGGGTAGAGCTGTTGAGATAGTATATAGGGATTACCTTATAGGAGGAAGATTGAAAAGAGCATAAACATATACAAAGGGTGGGGGAAGGAAAATTAAGTGAGAAAAAAAGGGCATATGGAAGTGAAGATTGGGGGGGGGGGCAATGCGTAAGTGATGTTTAAAGGAAGATATAGAAAGAGACAATGTGAGATTTAAAAAAAAATGAAGGAAAAAATTATGGAGATGGTAATAAGAAATATAGATTTGGTGAATTAAGACAGAAACAGAGTGATTGATAAAATATATTCAGGATAAGTAAATCAAAAGAGCAAAAGAGAAAGAAAAGACAGGGTAACGTCACGTCAAAGATTAGCATGCAGGAATGTCAAAATATAGAAGATAATGACTAAAAGAGACTCCTAACCAGAAACAAAAAGATCTAGGGAAGAACTGAATATTAAAAGGAAACTGGAGGGGAACGGGGGAAGAACTACTGAAGCATTAAATGTAGACATACTCGTAATAATGATGGAGAGACGAAACTCCATCGTTAAAGCCCTGACAATCAAGTCGGCCTCTAAACCAGCAAATAACAAAGAGAGAGAAACAAGATGGATGAGCTAAATGATGATAAAAAAGGACCATTAAAACGTCCACGGATCTTCTCCCCCCTCACATTTATTTTCAAAATGTCTGGTTTTGGTTTTGATTCAGGCAGCTGCAACGCCTTTTAATTACAACGGACAGACGACACGTATAGATACTACACATAGACTATATAATTCTGCTGTATATGTACATCGCCTGTGATATGGGTGTACGAGACATGTTCAGTGTGATCTTTAAGATCAACCTAAAACTAACTACATACACGATGATTTATATGAACATGGCACCCACACTGTAGAATTGTTAGCGTTTGTTTACTAACATGTTTTTGTCCCCAAAATTCAAACACATGCATGTTTAGGTGTTAGTATTCAAACACTTTAAACGCAGGCAAGTAGCACGTATTGTTAAACAATCAGTTTATCCGCTTGTTAGCAAACGGTTGTGTCTCGTACTGGTAGATATTGAATGGTTTATCCGGTGTAAAATTGGTCAAGATAAGAAGCGTTTCTAGACACGCTGATGCTAACAGTTCACAAGCACTATTTTCAGAAACAAGTGGTTGAAACGTTTGAACACAAACACATACTAATTGGTCAATTAAGAGTGCAGTCACTGTAAAACACAAGAACGATTAACAATAGTCATATTTATGGAAAATATACTTATTTGTATTTTTTAGGCTTCGCTAAACGTCCTAGAGTTACATGCCCTGTTTCTCCCGTTATTGCATTAAACAATTGAGATTAAAAACATCATTGTTAGACCGACATAGCTCAGTACTTTTGCTAACTCAATATTATTCACACAAGTCATTGACTGAAAACGGAGAACAAATTATATTGGAGAAAAGAAATAAAGGACCTTGCATTTGAAGAAGAAAAACAAGCATTATTTTGAACAACGTGGACAAGGGACATTAAAAGGCCTCCTTCAACCTTGTGGAATCAGGACCATTATGGGACCCCCCCCCCTTAATTATTGAGCGAGGGTTTAGAAGGAGAAACAAAATGATATTCACAAAAAACATAGGTTAAAATGTACAACATGTTATGTTTAAGCCTCCCTCATAACTTCAACATGAATAAAATGTATACGTTTATTGATGTAGACCAATTTTCATGGAGCAAATGATGATGTAGATAGGGTCTTAACTGTGTTTAGCTTTTATTTATCATTGTTTTGTTTTTCATAATCATTTCAGATTTTCTTCCGGCATTTGATAGTCTGGAATCGTTAAATCACATCACTGAATTGGAACACCTTCATGCCAGGGATATCATGAGCAGTACATCAACGAGATCAGGTATGTACCCCTCCTACCACTCTCATACGCCCTGGACCTGCACCCCTCGTACCCCTCTGACACTCCCTAGCATACCCCTCCCACATGATACACCCCTCCTGCCTTTACGCCAACTTGCCCATGTATACAAGGACCAATTATGATAATGACACATACTGTTTTAATTAATTTAGACATATATTAGATCGATTTCACTATCGCTATAGTTTTGATTTATGATATGAATTGTTTTCACCACACAAGTGGAATAAAAACATGGATTGGGTGACGCCATGTTGTTTTGGTATTAACTTTCGTTTTAAATGTATTTTATTTCACTTTCTCTTTTGTATTTCTCTTTGGCTTTCTCTGTCTCTGTCTCTGACTCTCTGTCTCTGTCTCTGTCTCTGTCTCTGTCTCTGTGTCTCTCTGTCTCTCTCTCACTCTCACTCTCTCTATCTCTTTCTTTCTGTCTGCTTCGAATACATCTGTCCCTTTCTAGATGACATGTTCGATGATAATGACAGTGGCTCAGATTGGCCCGGTATTTACATCGATGACAACGATGGTAAGTTTCGTTATTATGATGTACTTTACAAATATTCCTCGGAGTGATGATGATGATGATGATGATGATGATGATGATGATGTTGATGATGATGATGATAGTGATGATAGTGGTGTTCATCGTAATGGTGATAATGATGATGGTGATGATGATGATGATGATGGTGATGATGGTGATGGTGAGGATGATGATGATGATGATGATGATGGTGATGGTGATGGTGATGGTGATGGTGATGGTGATGATGATGATGATGGTGATGATGGTGATGGTGAGAATGATGATGATGATGATGATGATGGTGGTGATGATGGTGATGATGATGATGGTGATGGTGAGGATGATGATGATGATGATGATGGTGGTGATGATGATGATGATGCTTGTGATGGTGACGATGCTGAAGATGAAAACAGTATCTATGTTGGTGATGCTGATTCCAATAATTTTACCACATTACTGTCAACATCTCCATCGCTATACCACGTTCTCCAACTATCTTCCAATATTCTCTCAACAGACACCATTGTTCCCAGCCCAACCCCATCCCCTCCATTCGATGCTCCCTACTTCTACGAGTCTCCAGACCTTACTACCATCGACAGTCTCCTCGTCTACCAAGAACCAGCGAAACCCGAGAGAAGGAAATATAGCTCTATCAGTACCGAAGGTAAGCTACTTATGAATTCTTTGTCTGTTTTATTTATTTATTTTGGTTTAAAAAGACATATAAATATACATGATTCAAAGAACCGAAACTGATCATGTTTACAAGAAATACAATAAAGTTATAGATACAGTAAATATACAATAGTGAGCAAAACAGACAGGTATGATAAATACAAGATGGTAATAAAGATGACAAATAATACATTTCAATCAATACAATACCAAAATAAACTAAGAGAAAGTAGTGGTCAAGATCGTCAAATTACTAAACTGCTATATAGGGTAATGGTAGCAGATAAACAGACAATAATAATGTTGAGTAACCAAACAATCGAAAAATATAGGGGAAATTATACATGTATTATGGAATAGGCAACGATAAAACCTGAACACCTGAATTAACATAATTCATTCCAGTAGGTGTAGACTTAATTGTCATGATAGTGTAATTGGTCCAACGCCTTGTTGAATTTCAATTGGTCATAATATGTTGGTCCTACGTCCTTCCGTCGTCTTTCCATCGAACAAATGGGCTGTGGTACTTGAGAGTCTTTATTGCTTTCTAGGAATTTTTGCTCTTTGATAAATGGGATATGAAGCTAGTGGGTTGTGGACCAAAGTGTTGTAGGACCAAGTTTCTTCAGTCCGAATGAATATGATGTTAGACTAGTGGGATTGTGGACTAATGAGTTCCAGAACAAATGGGATATAGGACCACTGGTATGTGGGACTAGTGAGTTGCAGGACTAATGGGCTGGAGCACCTAAGGGCGATGATGGGACCAGTTTTCTGTAGGATCAGAGATCTCTGGGACCATGGGTTGCGGTCTATGGGTTTATGGTCCACTCTGCTACAGGGCCAATGGGAGGGAGGACCAGTTTGCTTGAGAACAAAATAATGGGCTATAGGACCAATGTCTGTGGGACCAAATGGATGATGGGACCATTTTTCTGTACTGTAAAAATCCATGGTTTCTGGGACCATGTGTATTGGTGCCATGATCGCATAGGACCAATGGTTCTTGGACCATTGTACTGTGGAACTAATAAAATGGAGGAAATTACAAGGTAAACACCTCTGCACATGAAGTAGAAGACTCTCCTAAAATATTTCTATTAGGGGAAATCCTAATATATCCAGGTTATCGGGATCACAAAATGTAAACAGAATCACATAACATCTTAAAATCATCTTTCTGTCATATGAATTAATAATAATTTGAATAAAAAGCGGTATATTATTGATTGTGGCCCATGTATAAGGTCTTCTTATATTTTAGTTTGGCCAACAGATGTCAATACGAGATTCTGCACGATTCTGCATGTTATGTTGTGTAATTTTATTGTGTAATAAATTACCCTGTGAAAGGGGAAAATAGAATTAAAAAGAAATATTATAATATTAGCACAAAAGAGCAAATTTAGCAGGTCTGCAAAATGCTTTCAGTTTCAAAATGGTTCATAATCTAGAAAGCAAGAGGCAATAAAGTTAAAAATAGCAGGATGAATTTTGATAAGTTGGGAATTTTTGTATAGAAACTTGTCTTTGTTGCAAGTTTCTACGAAACTCAAGGAGACAAAATGCTTTATATCAGAAAAATATCCAATATACCATTACAAGCAAATATTTACTTACCCGATTTAGAATAAAACACACAGTTTATATCAAACACCTATACGATAATGTCATGGAAGTTGTTTAAAAAAAGGTAAAACTAACTATTCCGGAACGAGGAAAATGTATATTCGATTCATTGGTGTTATTCTTGGCATTTGGGGAAGATAATATTTGTATTTTAATACTTTGGCATTTGCTTTCGTTGCATGTGTATAAATAGTATAGGAATAACCGATATGTGTATGTATACCATTATTATTCGAAAATACCGATTTGAAATAATTGTGTTGCATCGGTACAATACGACAATTGCTATTTCTTAGAATGCGGGGGCGTTTGAAAACCTAGGGAAATAACTTGGTCAGGTACGGTTCCAAATTCTATTGAAACATGGACTTGCTATCAGAGTGGACTTTAGGAAATGACAAAGGTTTTGAAAATAGTTCAACTTCTTTGAAATGTAACCGCCCGTTAAATTATGTTCTTTATCATTATTTTTTTTATTTTTTATCTATAGTATATATATTTCATTTATTAAAGCTGAATCAACAATTGAACTTCATATTGAATTAGGGATTTCTAGCCGTGTTTGTACCGATCGTGTTCGATAATCTCCATAAAATATTATCGTCTTACTGATATTTCCTCATATACCATCATTTCTATATAAAAGATATAGTTGATTTTATGTCAGTTAAAGTTCAATTCTCATTGATCAATCCTTTTTCCTCACACTCTTCCGCCTTTATCCTTTCTCTCTCTCTCTCTCTCTCTCTCTCTCTCTCTCTCTCTCTCTCTATATATATATATCTCTCTTTCTCACTCACATTTTACAAGCTCTGCTTTTCAGTGGATCCCTCCATTTCCACAGGTCTATCTTTAAAAAACTTCCAAAAAGCTCTTATACTGGATATTTTTGTACACTTTCTATTTTATAACTTTAAACCATGTAAAATGTATTATATTATTGAACATTGAATTTTATATCTGATTTTTTGTAATAATTACTGGTCTGTTGGAAATGAAAAATAAAACTGAAACTGAAACACTCTCTATCTCTTCCTCTGCACAGAATCCATACAATCTGACAGTGGAAGCGAGGGCGGACGCTGTACCCCTCTCATTATACCAACCAGACCGTTCCACAGTCATCACAGTTCGAACAAATCAAAATCAGGTAACACATCACCCCCTTCTTCTATAGCTTTTAGCCAAAAATGGGTGACACATCACCCCCTACTTCTATAGCTTTTAACCAAAAATGGGTAACACATCGCCCCTACTTCTATAGCTTTTAGCAGAAAATGGGTAACACATCATCCCTACTTCTAGTTTTTAACCCAAAATAAAATGGGTAATACATCACCCCTACTGCTATAGACATGAGAGAGACGGAGGAATGTAGGAAGGGAGAGGAGGGGGAACTGAGAGGCATGCATATGCAGGAAGAGGGGTACAGAGAGAGAGAGGGGGGGCGACAGAGAGAGAGAAACAAAAGAGAAGAGAAGAGAAGAGAGAGAGAGAGAGAGAAGGAGAGAGGGGGAGGGGGGAGGGGGAGAGTGAAGGAGGAGTGGAGGAGAAGGGGGAGGGGGAGAGAAAGAGAGAAAGATTGACGTGATCATGAATGTATAGCTTTCTTCCATATATCATTATTTTCACGGTTCTGTCTTTCTATCGTTCCACCTTCTGTCTATCCTCCTAGCAGCGAGCAGGACGCACAACTACCAGAGACGCATCATCACCAAGAGCCTGGAAGAGCTCCGGGAAGAAGGATCAAAGCCACTCTTCGGATCACCATCA
Source organism: Strongylocentrotus droebachiensis (assembly GCA_035222895.1). Taxonomy (NCBI): domain Eukaryota; kingdom Metazoa; phylum Echinodermata; class Echinoidea; order Camarodonta; family Strongylocentrotidae; genus Strongylocentrotus; species Strongylocentrotus droebachiensis. The sequence continues at coordinate 98,626 of JAVYIG010005082.1, read as the reverse complement.
TCACCCTCATCGTCATCGACATCGTCGTCGAGTTCGAGCATCGAGAAGAGAAAGCGAGGTCGACCCAGGAAGAGGCTTTCTGGCGAACTCGGAGAGAGGGGAGTCAACAGAAGAAAACAGAGCAGGAAAGCAGGTCAGTACTACCTTAAGAAAGTTAGTTTGTTTGGTTAACTTTAGAACGACGTTGCTGTATTTACTGTTGATAACAAAGTCTGCCTTGAGAGAATAGTAATAAACAACAACGAGATTAATGAAACAATATCATTTTTTTATAGAAATAAATGAAGAATTTAGAAGTAAATGAAGAAGAACAAGAAGAAGAACAAGAACAAGAACAAAAACAAGAACAAGAACAAGAAGAAGAAGAAGAAGAAGAAGAAGAAGAAGAAGAAGAAGAAGAAGAAGAAGAGGAGGAGGAAGATCAAGAAGAATAGGAAGAGGACGAGGAGGAAGAATTAATGCAACAAAAGGAATAGAAAAGGAAAAATGGAGAAAAAAAAGAGGGAAGCTAAGACAAGATGCAGGGTAAAAGAATGAGGAATTTATAAATGTAATTGTCTTCTAATTAACCGTCATCTCTCTACATCTGTTTCCATGGTTACAGTGAAAGGAAGTCATCTGTGGGAGTTCATCCTTAACATCTTAAAGAACGAGGCCTACTGCCCTCAGTACATCAGGTGGGAGGATAAGGAGAGAGGAGTCTTCCGAATCGTCAACTCCAAGGTGGTCGCCAACATGTGGGGGGACATCAAGAACAACCCACGGATGACGTATGAGAAGCTGAGCAGGGCAATGAGGTGAGCCCCCCCCCCCCTATCAGACCCCCACCCCTCTCCCCCCCAGACCCCCATCCCAATTCCCCTTCACCCTCCTCTACTCACCGTTTACCCCTAATCCCACAGATTCAACTCCAAACCGACCGCTATAACTTGGCTTTAATTCGTTGTAATGTAATTTTCCACCCGGCGGTCTGGTGCCCATTTCACAAAGCATTTTTTTCAATGACAAATTACAAAAATCAGTGACAAATTTGCTGATAACCAATCAGGAGCAAGGATTTATGTAGCTTATAACAAAAACTGTCATTTGTCACTGATGACAAGTTTTGTGAAACGCCCCCCTGTTGTCGGTCTGAATCCGCCCTTTTTCTCTCCAATGAATAGGATATGAACATACTTGAAGACCGTGTGCCTTGACTCCTTGAATCCCCCCCCCTCCCCTCACTCCGACAATTGATCTTCGCCATGGAGCAACCGTTCCCAACACAAATGTTCACATACTTGGAATTTTTCGTAAAAAACAGGACCGCAGCTTCAGTTTGGTTAAGATCTTGAAGATGTAATTATTACAATTTTACAAATAACAAAAAACAACCAACGACAACAAGTATTACAAAGTGTAGCTGTGGAGGCACATTCTAATCAAATTCATAAGTATTACAAAACCAGAACATATTATACAATAAATATTCTATTTCAATGATTGTGCATTTCTTTGTTTTATGGCAGCTTTATATTAATGGCAGGAGTAAGTTATCATTATTTCTTTCCCTCTCCGTTGTCCCTTTTCCAGGTACTACTACAAGAGGGAGATCCTGGAGCGGGTGGACAAAGCTCGACTCGTCTACAAGTTCGGCGAGAAAGCCGAAGGATGGAGGAAGGTCATTGCGGATGAGTGAAAGACTTGTAACCATGGTAACCGCTTCCAGTAAAAACGCCCTTGTTAAAATGGCGACGGTGAAGAGATGAAGAGGCGATTGTGACGCCTGCATGTCTAGAGGTTGGATTCCGTCATCTGTACTTGAACCCTTGAATGACCTTTCTGCGGGTAGATTTGAGAAGAACTTTTTTCGTGTGGAAAGGAACAAATGAAATACTAGAACCTAGGCAGATGTCTCAGTTGCCACAAGCAATCAAGTCTTCCAACTTTTGTGATAATGGCAGAACCTGCTCAATAATTACATTGAATCATCGTCAGAGAACAATTTTGCTCTTCCAAACTTATCTAGCTGTCTGAGAGATGATTCTCTAAACCATACCATAACTTGTATCGGTTTATAGGACCTAAGGAAAAAAAAACATTATGCCTTCAAAATTCCTCATTGATTCTTTTGCTCCACCAGATTATCAAGTCTTCCAAAATACTCAGTTCATTTCAGAATATAGAATATTTAGATGTTCAGATGTTCAATTATTCGTGACCGAAGTAATTCAGAAGTGGTATGCCAAAAATCACCATTCCATCTTGTTTCAACCAGAGAATAAAAGTATATTCTAACCATATAGGTTGCGCGGGAACTTTACAGAAACAGACAGGCTTGTACGACAAAAAAAAAGCCTTCCAACCAAGTTCTGCTTATGCCAACAAGATTAGTCCTGGAAACCAAGTCTTCCAACTTTTGCGAACATGTTTCCTTTCCTTAAATGCCAAACACTTCATAGAGTTGTTGTGCATGGTAGATGGTACGTATTACAGTCAAACCTGTCTATAGCGACCACCCAAGGGAAACACAAAAAGTGGTCTTTGTAAACAATTTCCTTTAGTACATGTTTCAATGAGAAACCATTTTCAAGGGAAACAAACAAAATGTCTTTGTAGACAGGTGGTCACTTTAATTAGCAGGTTTGACTGTATCTCATGAAAATCGGAGGATTTTATCTGCTGGGCACCTTGTTTCCCTTTCTGCTAGAAAAAAAGATAGGAAGTGGCTTCGATTTATCCTTTGAGTTGGACTCTCAAAGTATCCACACTTGAGATTCTCGGTATGCAATATCATTATGATAACTAATCATAGTTCCTGAAATTGCTTTTCAATGGGGAAAAAACTAAGAAAAAAATGAGTCACCACTCCATAGAAATTGATACGCTTTATAACGGAAGACGCTCTATGAGTCTATGTATATATCATAACATACTTTAAGTTGTAAATAATATTATCATGACCATGTATATATGTATATGTCTAGAAAAAATAAGAAAAACAAAAAGGAGTTACTATATTGTCCATACGAACAGCACTATTTTTTTCACTTTCTTAAACATGTACAGGCTTTATGATCAGCATGATATGTATGTTGATTAGTTTTACATGTGCAGATTGATAGTAGCACCACTTGTTTTGTTCACATTTGGTGTAAAGTTTTAATACATGTATGTGTTTCTGCAAATGAAGTACGTTGGTAGAAGCACCACGTGTTTTTGTTTACATTTGGTGTAAAGTGTTAATACATATATGTGTTTCTGCGAGTGAAGTACGTATTATACTATCTACTGCAACCAGTGTTCAGGATAACTCTGATTATAACACCAATAGCGAATATGTATTACCCCGTCACGTGACAATATATGTTATCACGTGATTACAGTCTCATGTGATCGCAGTACCAAAAAGCAGTTTATAGCAACATACAAAAGTACTCGTCGTTATTGAATTTACCAAAGTTCGTGTTATCTATTAACCTTTAGCTTAGTAATGTGCAACCTTTACATGTATAGAAACACAATACCCTACACCAGAGTTCCTAATATCTTGATGAATAACAAAGCTGTCAAACAATTCATTTTCGTTTGTTTTACCGAAAATGACAGTGATTAGTATTAATCAAATGTTATATAGCCTACGATTTTTTTTTTGGAGTATTTTCTTTGATAAATTTATTTTGAGACCTGTATCTTGCCTTTGCCTTTTTACTGTATAAAGACGATAAGATTCTCTTTTTAATGTTTTTAATTCGATCCACTTTTAATAATTAACGCCTTATACAAGAGAGCTTAGTATTAGGTATCGAGTCATGGCTAATTTTAGAACAAAGTCATTTTTGTTTTTAATGACTAACAAGACGACTCATTTTCGATTTCAGTTCAGAGTGCTTCTGAGATCATCTTTGAAAAAGGACTCTAGATATTAGCAATATCTATTTGGAGCCACAAGTTTGTTAACCCACATACTTTTACACAGCCATGTTGGCTCTGTAACAGACGACTTATAACCTGAAAGTTCTTTGAAGTCTGGGAAAAATGAAAAAATAAGTTTTTAGCTTTTTAATTCTCTTTATGTTAGTGTGAAAGTGTATCATGGAAAAATGATGGCTCTTCAAATGCCTTCATATTCGAAATATTGCAAGGAACAGCTGCATTTTGTGAACACAACTGGCATCTGGTCATGCCACATGTTTGTGTAGTCCCATTTAAACATTTATGTGTTAAGTTTTATGTGACTCTTAGCAATACTGGGCTAATTTCGTATCATTTTGACAATTAAAAAACCTCACAATTTACACCAATCCTCATGTGCTACATGATCAGCCTTTTCTTCTCGCTCCCATTCAGTTTCTTCCCCAATGCAATCGCATGATTCCGCACATGAGCATAACCCAACTTTATCTTTAAATATGTGATCGTAAGTTAACCTTTGGTTGGAGTTACGTATAAGCTAAAAGACAGTCGTCATTATTTTTGGAATACGATGTGTTCACTCGGTCATCATACACATTCTCACGCGTGCACATCACACATTGGCAGTCTAATTTGCGGTTTGGCGTCATTTCATTTATCTACGAAGTGCTTCAAGAAACTTGATATTTGCACTTTGTAATATACCCTTACTCTTGGACATGCCAGTCCAATCAAATCGATTTTGAGGTTAAGAGTTGAGTTGCGAAATGAAAGATGATTTGGGCTTTTATTTACAATAAATATCATTTCATGTTTTGACATGATCTTTGTTTACAGAGGTTGTATACATTTGTCTGCACTTAAGTCTACTAATATGATAGCTTTTTATGAGTTGACTGATATTAAAATATACATTGTTCAATTACTGGGTCATGTTAAATAGACAATTTGTTTGCATATACATTCCGGTTGATACGGCTTTGTATGTAGTAGACATGGCTTTGAAATGTTAGATTTCTAGCGTAGCCTATTTTATCATGACATTTAAAGGAACGATAATAACTTGTAAACAATTATTATTTCTATCTTTAAGTCGATATTATTTTTTGGGGGGGCTCATATTCACGTCAAGACTTTTTATGCCTTTAGATGGTTTCACAACACCGCAGTATTACATTGATTGGGGATCAAAATAATGAATTCGATTGAAGTGACCTATGTATTGACATTCTATCCGAGGGACAGAAGCTAATGATTGAATGTAATATAGTATGATTTGACAGTAATATGTACAGTGTATACCATAACATGTCAGTCGCAGATGTGCCTCTGAATATCGCTATAATACTAATGGCAGCCTTTGAACCATGAAGATAAATAAATTCCTCTGCTTAAAGCCAGAAGGACTTTACTTCATGATACTTTATCCCGGAGTTGTTAACGACCTTATGCCTTTAAACAGACGAAATGGTCGTTCCCATCCTATATGTATATAGATGTATATAACGAGCCTGCAGGCAGGCGAGCTTCTGTATATTTACGTTTTATTTTTGTTTTAGATTTATACTTTATATCCTTGTGTCACTGAAAAATTTGTTATACAAATTTACCTAGGTTTGGGTTTGGTTTTGATTTTTTCTTTCATTCTTTCTTTTCCGTGTCGGTTTCTGTACGTCTTGTTTTAAGCAGGGATGTCATATTACGCGTTGATGTGTGTTTTTCTCATCTTTTAGACCAACGTCGAATTGAAGAAAAAAAAACACTTCCGTGTGCCCTTTGACCTTTGGTATATCTAATGAACTTGTACGGATCCATTAAATAACATCAAAATGCAGCTGATACTTTCATTTCATCTTTGTTTTCGAAAGGAAATATAACTTGAGGATTTGACCATTTTTTTTTTGGTTGTAATCGAAGTTCTGTGGACGTGTCGTCTAGGAATCATCTATGGTCTAAGGCTTCGGTTTGAGGTCTTGGTCCTGTGTGGGTACTAGGACACAAAACAGGGCCCTATATCATAAAAACTTGCCATCACTAACAAGATACCAGAACTGTTATAAGCTACTGAAATCGTGGCACTTGATTGGCCGCTAAGGGCAATTTTTTCTTTTGTCATAGAAATTTAGCATCAGTTTTTTTTTAAAGAAAACAAAGTGATATACTTAAGTAACCGTCCCAAAATATGTTTTCTTCCAATGTACTTTCTGCAACCCACATTTTGCAACTCAACATTGTGTACATAATGGACTTTGCCTATTAAGATGCACCTTGTCTACCGTTTAAATGATTATTTTTACTTGCATATGCAAACACAACAGAATCAAAAAGTCTTCCATTTGTACAATTTGTTCTACAATAACCTTCTCATCGTCTTCCTAGTGTACTTTAGGTGTGAATATTGTGTACTATTGTCGAGAAACACGTATAAATAAATCACCACTTGATAAATGCCATACATCAGTTCATGTTCTTATTCCTATATTTGTCATGATTGTTATTTTGATGGATGTATATGGTTGTTGAGAATCGGAGAATGAGGTTTTGGCCCAGAGTGATAGGTGAAGTATTGGATTAAAGATAAAGGTGAGTTCTGGTTTAAAAAAGAAAAGAAAATGAATTCTCACATAATCAAACGAAACTTACACTGAATGTCATGTGCCAAACAATTTTGGTAGAAAATGTAAACTAGATGAGTAATGAGCATAGAAAGATTAGGAAATCAAGGTTAGTAACCCCGACATCATTTGCGTAGTCCCATATACATCTTTCTGTGTATAGTGTTTGTTACTTTACCAAGACTGGGCCATTTTTTGTGTGATTTTGATGACTCCAGAACTTTGCAGTACACACTAATATATTCTATTATGTCTCGGAATGGCATGTGAGGGTGCACATGCCCCCGGGCAACAGGGAAGAATTTCGCTTTTGTGCACCCTGACCCACATGCTATTCCTTCTTTATCTTACTTTGTATTTTTCCTATTTCACTCTGTATACACCTATATACACTGTACATGCTGAATGTGTTTTTATGGTCGAATAAATAATAATAATAATAATAATAATACTTACATATGCTACATGATCAACTTTTTCTGTTCCATTCCACACCTTTTCTTTCACAATGCAATCGGATGACCAGAACTCAACTTTATCTTTAATAATGAGTAATTTAATTAGTCTGCAGGCACAGACTCTAATTTGACACTTTAATACAATTCATAAAGCCTTGAGCAGAGCCTAGCTCTGTCGGTCTAAATAAAAGTTTAGCTTTTAAAAATCCAATTTATCCAAATCTATATATTTCAAAAAAAGTAAATCTAATTTTAAAGGAATACAAATCATGAGAGAAGAGGCGTAAATATTCACTTCTGAATGAAAAACGCCTATAAATTAAAACAACAACAACAACATGTCTGTGGCAAGCTTATAAGTAGAGAGCCTAGCTATGTAGTATGCCATTCATCCTAGGGTGTGTTTATCCTAGTCTCACTGTGCAGACGATATTACTTTTAATTCGACATGCACGTAAGCTAGTAAACGCCCCCCCCCGAAAAAAAATGTAGTAACCACATGCAAAGAAATAATGATAACAAAATGAATTTATTTAGGAGGAGTGGGTAGTCAGAATGCAAAAGGTTGCGTTCAATTCAAAGGGTGTAACTCCCCCAAAGCCTTCCCTTACCCCCCCCCCCCCTCCCCACCCTCTCACCTCCCCTCCTCCACACCGCCACAACCTGTTAATCACTATCCTCAAAGTAATCCGAAACACTTCATAATAATATTGCTTTTATCGAAATATTTTCTCGCATGGGTAGACTTTTGAAGAAGAAATATATTGATGAATGCGAGTGATACTTCATTTGGACAGCTTGGCTCGTTGACTATAGCCTAGAATGGTTTGGTATGTTATCAAGCCTGTATTCCGGTTTAAATTTGCCAGTCAATAAAACATTTCACATTTAAAAATCATGTACCACCTTTTTGTGAACTCCTCATCTCGTTGTTGCATCTTGAACCCGAATTTCATTCATCTGCCCATTGTAAGCACGTTTGGGTATACTTTAACACATGTGTATTCATTTCATGATTAAACAAAATGTAGGGCTGTCAACCCTCCCGCCACCACGCTCATTCTCCCGCCGCCCCAAAAGCTCGTCGCGGGAGACTCCCGCCACCCCGCCTCCCCCCGCTCTCCCGCCAACGATGTAGAATCTCCCGGTTTATGAAAAATCCTCCCGCCAAAAAAAAAAATTAGTGCTCCTTACCCCCCCCCCCCCCCCTCCCACCCCCCCCCCCCCCCCCCCCCCCGCTTATTAGCTGGCTGGCTGATTCGGCGCTATCTCCCTCCAAGCAGTTTCCCAAAGTTGAAATGATCATACCGCCATGGCTGCTTTTGGGCGAAAAAGTAGAAGAAAAGAAAAAAACCTTTTCAATAAAAATACAATTTATTCCCCGTTTTCCCCCTTTTTTTATAGAAAAAAAGGATTTCATTATCAAGATTACTGTCGGATTGTAAAGCTGCAACTCGTGTTTACGCTTCCTCTGGAATGTGGTACAATAATTGTTAGATTATGATTTATGAATAGAAATCAATTGGGGAGAGAACCCTTTTGTGTGCGGATGCTTGACGGTTTCTTTTTTGTTGAAGTTCCCTGGAGGGGGCGGGATTTTGAGCGTGGATCGTGGAAAGGGCGCATATTAATGATAATGATATAAATAATGGGTTCTTGTATAGCTCATGTCAGTCAGATTTGACCCTCCTGGCGCTCCCGATTATTACCCTGGCTTTAGCACGGCTGCCGTACGGTGCTCTAGCATTTCAAGGAATAAATTCCTACCAGGTACCCATTTACTTCACCTGGGTGGAGTGTGGCAAATGTAGATCAATGTCTTGCCAAAGGACATTAGTGTGAAACGTTTCATTTGAGCTGGAGGTGTTGTGATGAGCTAGTAGCTTGAAGGTGTAGTAATAGGGAGATGATCATAAATATAGCATATTTGCATTAGAATCATAATATTAGCTTAGTTCGAATTATCGGGTCATCGCGTCGGGTCGGGTGGTCGCGTTACCCGACCTTTTGTAAAAACATGCCCCTTTATTCACGAAATGTCGGGGATAATATTTATGATATAAACCCGTCTCATCTACCCCTACGTAAATCTACGTGTAACGCGACTACCCGACCCGATGATGATCCCATGTTTTGAAGAAAACTTAATGATTCTTACTATTTCTCTCTTCATCCTTCCCCTTTTGTTAGTTTCCTTCCACCCTCTTACCCCCCCCCCTTCTATCCTCCCTCCTTCATTCCCCCTCATCCTACCCCCTTCCATCCTTCCACTATTGATCAACTTTAGGAGTCCCTACACCGTTTTGAATGAGAAGGGGGTGCCGGGCCCCACTTTTTCAAGTACTCGAAAAGTTGTAAGAAGTGCCTCCTGCCCTTTCTAATAAGTACCCCTTCCACTTCCACTGTACTATTAATCTTATAAAGAATATATCCGATTGAATTCAACTTAATAATAATAACTGCTTAAAATTTTCTTTTTTAATGCATGAAGTCACATTCTTCGTTTTAGTTGTAATTGAAATATACAGCTAAATGTAAATGTACATTTCATAACCTAGCTTATTTCATCTTTTCTTGTATTTTACTGTAAAATAAATACGACAATATTAATCTCCGGACTTTTGCCTTTGTTCATTAAACAAATTATTTAAAAAAAAAATTAAACAAAAACGAAATTGAATTGAAATGAAATGTAATCACAATCATGAAAATGTAGAGTATTATATACTAATGTCTAAAAATGGTATATGTACGCTTAGAAGTATCCCTTTGTAGGTGCCACTTTTTCCCTAGAAAGTGCCCTTTTATGTTGGTGCCCCCTACTTTTCAAAATGCTCCGCCGCCCTTGTGCAAATGCACATAAACATTGACTACTATGTGGCTGTACGAATGACAATGTCTTGAATGAATTTTACCTTTAACAGTTTTAGACATCATTACTTTAAATGTTTAGCTGAGCGTGTCAAGTGTTTTCTTTACGATGCCAAAGATAACCATCAAAGTGTAGTGTTTTTATAGATAATATTTTGTAATCAGGCAAAGATTTTTATTTTCAATGTGACCGGGTCATTTCTCTCGAATTGCTGTCCTTCAATGCATTAAATCTTCAATTTCATAAGAGCCTGCAGGGGAGTATCAAAACAAGATTTTTTATTTTTTATAATTTTTTAAAAACAAATATACATGTATAAGAGGTGTGCTTTTATTTACAGTAATAACATGTCTACTCTTACTAGTACCATCATCAGTACAGTAACCCTCAGAAACACGCACATTTCTAGCCTTTAAACATACAGACAAACACAAACAGACAAAAATGAAATAATAATAAAATAAAGCATGCAGGTCATATTTTGTGTAAGTGGTGATTCGAAATCTGGCCGTATCCTTTATCAGAATATTATACAGTGAGTGAGACGTATGACCAGTTAGGACCTATGACTAACAAGAACGAGTCTAGAGGACCGGAATGTAAAGTAGGGCGTGGCACTAACTGGAACAAAAGGGGGCCAGTGTGGCACAGCGCACAGGACTAACTTGACCAAAAGAACCAGTGTGGTATAATGCGTAAAGGACTTACTATAAACAAATTGGACTAGTGGGCATAGGACTAGCTTGACCAATAGGACCAGTGGGGCATAGGACTAGCTTGACCAATAGGACCAGTGTGGCATAGGACTAGCTGGACCAATATGACCAGTGGGACATAGGACTAGCTGGACCAATATGACCAGTGATGCATAGGACGTAGGGTGAGTGCGGACTAAAAGGACGCGGGCAGGTCACTGCTTTCAGATCACGGTTGCTACTGTTTAAAATCAGATGTATAACACGTGAATCTACTAAGCTTATCAAGCTCCGAATCGAATCATTGAGTTATGTAAAGCTCCGTACTTGAACTCCTTCCAAATATACACAAAGGTTGGATCCAACCCAAACACTGATTGCAGTATAACAAAAATTAATAATAACAAAATTCAACAACAATGTTACATCAGAAAAGATGGTTGCCATAGAATCGAATGACGACAAATGGGGGGCATGAAAATGAGGTTGGTGTCTATCAAAAACCTAATCTGTCAGAAAGATAATTTCAAATAAAGATTGATGAATAAAAGAATATTTTAAAAGGGCCTTTCCCGCAAGGACCCCGATCAAATCATTATTGCAAAAAAAGGTATGATAAATTTGTCGCGAACGACTGTGAGATTGCTTCAATAAGTCATAAATAAATCTATTCATGTTGTTTGCGTTTTGGCATATTTTGCAAGATATTGACCCGTGCGAAAATGTGAAAATAATTGCTGTGACTGCATGACTTGTAATCTGTGTATAGGGTTGATATTTTTGGGCTGAAATAAGACTGAATTGTGCCACGGGGCATGATAGTATGAGTGACATGATGAGAAAGAGAGAAAGAGAAAGAGAGAGAGAGAGAAAGAAAGAAAAAGAGAAGGAAAAATAGAGAGTGAGAGGAGGGGAGATTGAGATTGAGAGAGAGAGAGAGAGAGAGAGAGAGAGGGGGGGAGAGGGGGAGGGAGAGAGAGAGAGAGAGAGAAAGAGAGGGAGAGGAGGTGAGATTGAGAGATTGAGAGAGAGAGAGAGAGAGATTGAGAGAGAGAGAGAGAGAGAGATTGAGAGAGAGAGAGAGAGAGAGAGAGAGAGAGAGAGGGGGGGGGGGGGGAGAGAGAGAGGACGGGAGGGAGGATGGAATATATCTTTATAAAGAGATCGAAGAGTGAATGGGGAAAAGGGGGAAAGGGGAACGAGAGAGGAAAGAAAGACAGAAGTACAGAGAGCTCGAGAAAAGAGGTCTAAAGTATATAAACCCGTGCATTAGTTTTACAGTTTCTCTTTTAAACTCTCAACTGTTTGACTAGCTCTTATCCATGGGTTATAAATGCCACTTATGATTGTTAAATTGTTTGTTTGGACTTTGAATCACCAAATATTTATCAATATCATGTTCAAATAGGATTTTTTTTTTTTTTTTTTAAACAGGGAGTTCCCCTGGCGAGCCCCAGAGCTCAGGATTTGTATAGTTACTTAATTGAAGATATTGACGCAGTTAGTAAATATATGATCTATTGTTGTGACCGTGAAAGTAATATTTGGCAAGAGGATTAAACGATATCATATTTACATTCCGCCACTAGTCCTAAATTTTATAATTATTTCAATATTGTAAAAAGCACCCGAATAAAGTTATATCATCCTAATCAAAGAATCCGTTTGGACAAACATCGGAACTGGGTGCAGATGTGTACGAATTAATTTGAATAGAATTGACATTATAAGGTTTATTGATAAATATTCAAAGTCACGGCTAAACGCTGACATATCTTGAATTTACAAATAAAACAGCAACATATAAAATACATGCAAATAATACAATGTAAAGTATACAGGCAGGTATAAAATATTTATTAAAAAACATTCACTACTGGAATTGATATGATGAAAGAAACAAAACGAAGAAGAAAAAGAGAAAAAGAAGAAGGAACAGAAATATAAAGGGAGCGAGAAAGAAATGAGAAAATATGATTGATAGTAAAATAAGACCTTATAATTCGTCGCTGTTTTCACGAAGTGACGGTAGTGAAAAAAAATTGCATTCACTTTGCGTTACGATTTTCTTCACTACCGTCACTTCGTGAAAACAAGGACGAATTGATATGTATATAAAATCCAGCAATAACATTCAGTGTACAATTAAACATTCAGTAATGAAACCGTTTCTGACCAGTATGTAGGTATCTTTCTGATTAATATAATATCCTTGTCATTAGTGCATTAAAATGATTAATATTTATATGGTGTAAAGAGAGAACAAATGATTTGAAAATGTAGCAAATGAAAGTAAAAGAACTTCTACCGACAAACCCCAAAAACAAAACAAACGGAACCATTAATCAATACAATATGAAGAAATTGTAATAACTACTATAGTTAGGTTTAATCCAATAAACATTCAGCATAGTGTAATTCAACATTTGGTGTAATGAAAAAGAAAGTTGTTCAATATTAGGAGGTTGAAGAATATCATATTTATAATTTAGTTGGAATGTATAGCAAATTTGATATTAAGTGGCAGTTACTTCAACGGTACTTTGTAGGAACAAAAAATAGAGAATCGCCTTGTGACCAAGTAAGTCAAACTTATGTAACTTAATGTTTATTTCCTTGTTATTTCTAAGACGGGAATTGCTGCTACCTTGTTTGGCGTTCATCAATAAGGGATAGAGCAACGTTGATCTGGCGCTGCTCAGTGGCTGCCGGGCTCACGATCAAATTGGGCAAAAAGAATTTCCATTTTCAGTTTAACTTAATAAAATTTGGAGTGGACTTTAAAAGGTTATTATTATTATTATTATTTTGTCTTTCTCAAAATACGTAGCCTGTGGAGAGCTAAATATATGTTTATATTTTCAAATTAATTATATGACATTATCCAAAGTCATCAACAAATAAATTGTTAATATCTGAATTTTAATGACATTTCAAGAAAACAGAAGGGAGGAGGGAGTCGAGAGAGAACTAGGATTTTTTTGGCAAAAAATAACTATTCTAAGAATATCAATAATGTTTACGGAGCGATTATTTGAGTATCTACTAGACACTTGATATTTGAAATTAACCTCAACAAATTTAGTTAGTCAAGTAATGATTTTTTTCAGGACTGTTCTTTGTATTTCAGATAGGCCTACATGATTATTTCATAACTTTAGAGATCGCAGATAGTGGAAAGTTAACATTTCTTTTTAATGGGGGGACTACGGTAGTGAATTATTTGTCTATAATTATGTCATTGATATAAGCTATCTCAAAATCTTTTTGTTGTATAGCTAGTGTTTGATTGCCGCATTGCTTCACATACTTTATGATTCTATCAAAGTATTTATTCAGATATTAATTATGTACATAAGCAGGACAAGCTGGGACTTGAAAAAGGCTGATGTTGAAACTGGCAGTTCTCTTTTGAGGTCATGAGAAGACGACGAACTTTTCGACTGAAGAGGTGAGATGGCTCAGTGGTATTGGTCTCGCAACCGAGAGGTCCCGGGTTCGAAACCAAGTCAATGCGATCGTGCCCTTTGGTAAGACATTAATCCTCATTACCAGGTCCCTCGGAGAAATTTAAAGCCGTCGTTCCCCTGGCAGCTCACTTACAGGCGTATACAAGCTTTCTTGGCAGTCAGGTAGGAAGCAAACAAACCAACCATCCAATAATTCCAGGGGTCGTAGAGACTGTAATAGATTGACCGAATGAGGGCGGCAATAAACAAAACTACACAGCGATGTGTACAATTTTTTTTTCCAAGTAAGAGCTATTGAAATAATACTGCATTTTCTTTCCCCCTTCCCCCCTTTGATTTCATTTATGCAGTTTTCTTTTTACAATAGTAAAGACAAGATCGATCGATGTCATTAGCTGATACTGGGATCAAAGTGATTATTATTATCTTTTTTGGGGTAAAACATCAATTCAAAGCTACCTTAAGATAGTACAAACAACATGTATAAAGTGCATACAGGAAATACTGGAAGGATTTATGGAGGGCGTCTAATTGATGGACATGGGGAAAGGGGGATATGATGTACCCATTCCTCCCCCCCCCCCTCACCCCCTCCCCCCCCCCCCACCAATACAAAACAAAACAAAAAAAAAGTTATGAAAACGAGGTAGAGAAGACGTGCATGAAGAGGTAGACAAAGAAAAAGCAAGAGTGAAAGGGAGAGAGATAGAAATATAGAAAGAGAGAGAGAGAGAGGGAGAGAGGAAGAGGGGGGGGGGGGTAAATTGTGGTTATTAGTTACCATAGCTAATGAGACCCGTATTCTATCTTACATAACGAGTTTTCTTTACAGCAGATTGTTTCTTTCTTCAATCTTACACGTCACTTCGGGTTTTTGTTAATATCAATGTGTTTACCCACAGGCCTATAGTTGTTTTTTTCAACAATATGTACAAATCAAAACTTTGATTGTATGACGTCACGTTTTGTCCCAAGAACCTCGTCTTATCTCTCAATTTATTGTCTGCTTTCTTGGACCTCGGAAAAATCGATAAACTTTAGACTCGAATCCACTTGATATTCCCATATAAGGAAATAGTTTGCATCTAAGCCAGAAACAAATGAAATTCCAATGTTCTTTGTGCAATTATTGATTGTAGACTCCATTGTTAGATTGTACGATTGCACCAATTCAACTCTGTCATGTTTTCGTACACTGGCGATAAGAAAAGTCATGTGATTGTTTTTTTTTTTTCCTGCAAACGTCATGTTTCATCATTCTTTTGTAATACAGGTAGATGTCTTAATTTCTTCGAAATATAAAAAAAATAAAAATGAATGGTTCCTTGATCATTAATGTGTGTTTTACCAGGTATGTTATTTATTCATTTATTTATTAAAACCTTCTTTAACAGGATAACATTGATCAGCTTGCAGGCTGTTTTACATAATGGTCCTACATAAGGATGGAAAATACAAATTCAAGAACTGACAATAAAAGTAGTTACAAACAAAATAGCAGTTTTATACAAATGGTAAGAAACGAAAACAACACAAATAGGAAAAATAAGATTAGGGAAAAACGAAAAGAGGAGAAAAAAGATAAATAATGCAATATGACATTAAAATTATGACATTTTACCTTAGAATTATATAACAATGAAGTTAATAAACATTTCATGTCGAGATTAAGTCCAATGAATTGTGAATATGGTTTGTATTGCATAATTATAAAAGATAAAAATCAAATTTAGGACGTAATGTAGGTATATGAAATTTCTAGGTAATTGGGTTAGTAATAATTTTATTTATTGCATATAATGTTGTAGCAGTGAGGAGAAACGGCAGTGAACAATTTTATCGATTAAAGGAACACTTTTTATATTGGTATTTAAAACTCTCTACTGAATTGGCATTTTGGATATATATTTTGGGTATGTTATGAGATGGAGAAAAAAAAAGAGAGGAGAGAAGATAGACAGATAGACAGAGAGAGAGAGAGAGAGAGAGAGAAATAGAGAGATAGAGAAAGAAAGAGAGGTACATTTACATTAACATGTAGGCTACATATTGAAATCTACGTTTTAATCTTGATGGTAATATAATTCAAGTTCATTACGCGCATCTTCATTCCTCTATATAATCTCATCGTCTTAACCATGCTAACGGTTTCCTTATTCCACACTACGCCTTTGATGTGACTACCCTCCGCTAATCCGAAGGGATAATCCTAATCCCAATGAATTCGTGGTCATGGACCTTGAAATTGAGATCCTTTTAATGATACACAGGTGTATGCGTTTACCTTTAAACCTGTGTGTAGCTTGAGAGAAAGGGAGGGAGGGAGGGAGCTAGGGGGAGGGGAGGGAGAGAGAGAGGGAGAGAGAGAGAGAGAGAGAGATTGAGAGATAGAGAGAGAGAGAGAGAGGGGGGAGGGGGAGGCGAAAGTGATAGATCTTTAAAATGTAAAGGAGGTTTATGCATTTACCTTTAAACCTGTGTGTAGCTTGAGAGAAAGGGAGGGAGGGAGGGAGCTAGGGGGAGGGGAGGGAGAGATTGAGAGATAGAGAGAGAGAGAGAGAGAGAGGGGGGGGGGAGAGAGAGAGAGGGGGGGGGGAGGGGGAGGCGAAAGTGATAGATCTTTAAAATGTAAAGGAGGTTTATGCATTTACCTTTAAATTTATCAAGAAACAGAAAGACAGACATTAAAATACACAACAACAACAAAAACTGAAGTCTAAAATTAATTTCAAGTACATTGACCCTTTACATGCTGTTCCTGTTGGGCAATATATATCTTTTTTTAACGACAAATGTTTGAAATTTCTATGGAAACAAAAGTAAAATGCAATCTAGCCATGTAATGGATAGCTTTCGAATCAATCTGAAGAATTAGAGCGTATCTAAATACCATTGCCATTGATCTCTAACCAGTCGTTGCCTGCATATCTGCATTGCAATATTCTTGTAGGTCTATTGATTAAATTCAAAATCTATTAAAATGAGGAAACAAAGGTGAGATATCAATAATATTGATTCGAATCTTGAACAAATGAAATGCTTTTCGTATCAACGCCGCCCCCATTTTTCAAATATCTGTGCAAAATATTAAATACCCCCTTCCCGACCCCTAACTGCCTACCTTCGAGAAGAGATGCCTCATGTAGGTCAATGTATTCAATTTATAATTTATCAAATAATAAGAGAGATTTCAATAATATCCATTCGAATCTTGAACAGATGAAATGCTTTTCGTATCAAAGCCGCCCCCGTTTTTCATATTATCTGTGCAAAATATCCAATACCCCCCCCCCCCTCCCCGATCCCTACCTACATGTACCTACCTTCTAGAATGTGTGACTCATAGCTTTGGGGATTCCACGCAAAACAAACCGTAAGTAAAGAATTTAAATCGACGTGGAATTTTAATCTTTAAGCATTTTTAAGTTTTCTTGAAACCTTAGGCAAGAAAGGAAAAGGGAACGCGATCGCGTGGAGGGGGCGCGCACCTATTTGAAAACGAAGCCGTCTAACTTGCCCGCTATCCTATTTCGCGTGCGGATTTGTTCTGTTATATAAACTCCTTTAAAATTACGGGGGATTTTCTTCCATTTATCGCATAAGTATGCATTCAAGGAACTATTCAGATTGGTCCTGTTATATAAACTCCTTTAAATTACGGGGGATTTTCTCTCATTATTTTAGCGACTATATGCATTCCATGAAAATATTCCCGAGGTGCCAATTGCGAGATAGATGATTGTTTCCTTCGCGTGTTTTCTGCATCCCTGGTAAAATGGATGAGTCTTAAACATGCTTAGAAATTATTTATTAACTTCGATGAGGATAATTATGTTTGAGTAAAGATGATCTTGATCGATAAATTTAGTTTAAAGTTTATTAGAAAGACCCATATGATATCAAATCGCAATTCTTATTGAGGTAGTCCTTTTTCCGCAAATCATTTTATAAAGTTTGATGAAATACTTATATTGTACTTTTAACAATTTATCTTTCTTTTCTTTTTCTGTAATATTTGTTATGTATATTTGCTTATTACCGATCCATTGTCAGAAAGTACCTTTTAGTATTTTATGTTTGTTATGCTACCGAATATTTTTAATATTTTTTATGGAATGCAGAAGAAAACAAATCAAATCAAATCAAATCAAATCCATGATCCTCAAAGCATCTATATAAAACAATCGCTCGATTAATAACTATGCAAGACTGCGATGAAATCAACTATTAGAAAATAATTCATGACAAAATCTGACGCCAGGAGAGCAATATTTATCAGCAGGCAATAAAAGAAGGTCTTGAAATCATAAAAATCAAAATATTCCATGAAGAAAATGAACAAGGTTATGGCAATTATAAATTGTGTCGCAATTATAAAAATGCCCAAAGATATTTCAAGGGGCCCATATCTAACAAACTCTTCCCGATATAGCCACGCCCTAATCTATGACTCATTGATGACCCTCTTGATGACCCAGGGACCTATTGTATATGCATATGTTATGTTGTCATCACTATTACATCTATCAAAATCAAAACACCATGACATAACTCAGGCGAATAATAATTGATGCTTTAAATCACAAATGATATCTTTTAACTAAAAATGCTGGTTTGAATAAGAGTTCATCTTGAAGTGTGCTCGACTGACAAAATTATCTCCATCTCCGAAAGAATCGTGAATGAGAAGTGGAATTCCTTGCATAGTTTTTTGAAGCCACAGAAATGAAGGAAAGCCCCTTCGCTAAGATGATTTTCTCAATCGTAAAACTTTAAGTCTTATCCCGATAATACCATAGTTTTCAAATATTTGAACAACGCTAACCCGTCGCGTGCGTAATGGAATTTAACCTTGTATCTAAAAGATAAAAGCCCTATTTGCTTTCCTCTTCCCCCTTCCCTAATATTGTCGTTCATCTTAGACTGGGAGCGGATTTAGAGGGGTGTTATTACTTACCCCTCTAACCCTCTTTTACCCCCCATCCCGATCTTCTATCATGCAGCGATGAGTCATCGGGTGCGTTGCGCGAGGGTTTTCCTCGTTCTCTTATATTTCCTATATAATAACGCGGTCCACTGGTTAGGGGACTCTGACGTATAGCATGTATAGGGTTCGAGCTTCAACCGCAGTCAAAGTCATTGTTTATTCAAATTCACCAAAACTACCAATTGTTCAGTAGTCGTTCAAAACACAAGACATCCACAAATACAGATAACAACCTTAGTGGATTATTCATACCCTTACCAAGTTTTGTCATATTTTTAAGTCTGTGAAAATTGATATATCCAGATTTACTTTCCTAAGAATGCGACATAATAATAAAAGTTGTCATCTAAACGTAATTAACAAAGGCCCGAATTCAACCAGTTTACTTTTCATTCTTGAGCTACGAAAAACACAAAAACATCAAATTTACAAGGGGTATGAAGAATTTATTTAGGAGGCGCGATAGCTCAGTTGGTAGAGCAGTGGTCTCGTAATCCGGTGACCCGGGTTTGAAACCAAGTCGATACGCTAGTGCCCTTTGGTAAGGCATTAATCCTCATTACCATGTCCCTCGGAGAGGACTTAAAGCCGTTGGCCGTCTGGTTGCTTACTCACAAGCATTTATGCTTTCTTAGCAGTCAGGTAAGATAACCACCAATAACCAGCCAATAACCAATATTTGTTAGCTGTACATTTCGACACCGATACTTCTGCTACGTTGAGGGAGGAACGGTTGCAGGAGCTAAAGTTTCAATAATAATTTTAAACCCAATTTATTACGAACATTGTTTGTGATATTGGCTATTCAAAATGGGATGAATACAAATATTAGGGTTAGATTAGCTTTTGTTTATAGTTCATTGTCATATTCCAAAAGATATGATAATGATGGTTTCACAAAAATAGATTCACCTGAAAACTTGCGCAAATTAAACAGGAAACGAATTTGGACTATGATTTTCTTGAAAATATACATTATATGTATTTTTTTTCTTTTTTTTCTCTAGCAATCGAGAAATTATAATTTATATTTTCAGTGAGTAATTTTCATTTTTGTTTCTTGGCGTCAGCACACGAGTCGGGCCAAAGCGGATTCGTTTTGTTTAGTCGTCTGAGCTGGTCCTAGACCTAATCCATTTATCCGATCTAGGACTCAGTTCTGGTAAAAATCAATAAAACAACTGGTAGCAAATCGTCAGATTTCAGTCCACAAATCCGAATGAAGACACTCTGTACTTCATAATAGAACAAAGAAAGAAATACTACGTACGGCATCAATGGCCATCTAAAATCTTCAAATCGTATTATTTTCTAAAAAAGATCAAGTCTAAAGCTCTAACAATGCCTACATTTTGTGGTTTTTCACAAAGCAAGCTTTCTATTTTGTACCTTAACAGCAAGCTAATAAGGTTCATCATCATTACAAGAGCTAACAGAGCGCTTTCGAACTTATAGGCTAATACCTGGAATCTTAAGAAGAGATTTTCCTTTCAAGTTTGGCGCATGCTGCCATAATAGTTGCGAGGTGGTTTTGTTGTTTCCTTGTATAAGTTGTAAGCCATCTTTCTTTAAAACAGGTAAATGAAAGCGTAACGATTTACTTTTATTTCGTTATATTGATTATCGTTATATGCGCGAGCAGTGACGCTGATTTTGTCGTAAACCCTAAATTTGGCTTTCAAAGGATTGGTGAAATTATAAGCCCACACAAAAAAGCTTAAGCGACCTGAAAAAAGGTCGATATCATCCATCATTCAACAATAAACTCTTCCCTTCTACTTTGAGGCACGTGAAATTCGTAAGTGGCTTTTTAAAGACATTGAATAACTGAAGAGATTTATTAAAAAGAAATGATAGGATAGGTAGAGAGATTGTGGGCTTGCTCCTTTGGCCTCAAATACAATTTAAAACATGATGAGTAAATTGTTAGCCCTTAGTATACTACTTTAGGTCAATTGGTCAGCTAAAACTCATATTTTATGTTAAAGATAAATTTCCCCTCTGATCTATATTTCGCGCCCCTCTGAACTACTTATCATAGAGTTTCTCCACACACATCCAGGGTTTCCCTTTTCTTATCTAAGAAATCCTGATTGATTACAAAAAAGGGAACCTTTCATTTACAACAATTCCACTAATCATGTACCTTGAAGTAACGAAATATTCCATCAAATCCCTTTAGACATTTCCTACACGTCATGAAAAAAGCTCTTCCTTTCCACGACTAAAAGTGCTCTTCAAACATTCTTCTTTTAGAGTAGACGTTAAGTGTCGTCGTTTCTGCTTTAAAAATGCCCCAATATGTCAATTAGGAGCTTGATATCTCCATGGTCCAATAAGAGCAAGGCGGTAGGGTGAGAGAGAGAGAGAGAGAGAGAGAGAGAGAGAGTCGAAATAAATAACATTCAATTTGATTTATTTTCTATTTGTCAAGTCTCGATATTATGTGAATGTGAACTCATAATGTAATGATGATTATGGTGGTTATTTTACCTGACTGCTAAGAAAAAATAATTGCTTGTAATTAAGCAACCAGACGGCCGACGGTTTTAGGTCCTCTCCGAGGGCCCTGGTAATGAGGATTAATGCCTTACCAAAGGGCACTAGCGCATCGACTTGGTTTCGAACCCGGGTCTCCGGAGTGCGAGACCACTGCTCTACCAACTGAGCGATTGAAAGACCCGTTTTTCTTGCTCAATTCAAACTCAGACTATCAAAGTATAACTCATTCACTGATTGACTTTATGTTTGTGTTTCCCCATTTAAGCTACCTAAAAGTATGAGACAGAAAGAAAGAGAGAGAGAGAGAGAGAGAGAGAGAGAGAGAGAGAGAGAGAGAGAGAAGGGGGGGAGGGGGGAGGGGGGGGGGGGGAGGTGGCTACTGGCTGTTGGTCCACGAAAGAAAGAAGAGTACACCAATCCTTCTTCTTTTTCAGTGAAAGGATTTGTACGACTTCACTTGGAATCGAAGAATAAGGAATTTATTGATGCCATTTTACTATCTTATAATGAGAGGGCGTTTTATCCACTTTTCAACGGCAGGTCTATATCCCTAAATCTGATTGAAAGGGACGGGTGGGTTTGTTGTGAAGTTTTTTAAGCAGATTACACCTTTATAAAGAGAAGGTTGGGAGTGACATGGACTCCATGGGAGTACCCTTTTCTGAGATTTGAAGAATAGTTTGGTGATGTGTCATTGGTATATCTGGATTTAGATCTTAAATAATTGACATAAATTTAAATGTTAGTGAAACAAAATTTTCATAACATTTCCCCTCAGGAAGCGGTTGCTATACTGGTTTAAAGAGGAAGAGATGGAGGGGAATGAGGTATATATTAGGAAAAGGGGGATTGGGGATGTATATGATGGAGAAGTGCAAAAAGAAGGGGGAGGGGGAAAGAAAAACTATATAAGACGTTATTTTTGAACTATTTTAAATGCATGCACAAATCTCAATTTTTAGAAACGTATTCACCCGTTTTTATCTCTCTCAAAGATTGAGACCGAGCAAGAGATTGCTGCCTTCTTGACCCCCCCATAATAATTTACATTTGATTGCTTTACTTTTCGGTACTATTAGCATGCTACCATGCTCACAAGGGCTCTGCACCCCCCAAAAAAAAAATTAAAAAAATCAAAAAAAAAATCAATTCAATTCAATTTCAGTTCAATTTATATCTCCACAAATGCCAAACGTAGGAAAATACAAAAAATAAAATACGTACATACAAAACAATGGTAGAATATGTACATCACATATAAAGCATATGAAGCAATGTATGTTTTGAAAAGAAAATAATCAGCAAAAATTAATATAGAAGGGGCAGTCAAATCAAAAATGATTTGTCGAGGACTACCCCCAATAATGATATTAAATTAAAAGTAAATATAAGGTCAAATGATGAGGTGGTACCAATAACGAGAAAGAATAGGGAGAAAATATCAAAGACAGAGAAAAAAAAAGTGCATCTAGCAATATGTGAATAATGTAAATGATGGATTACTTATCAGGAATAATCTTAACTTGGCCTTAAATGAATAAAATGAAAAACATTTGTTGATATCAGGTGGGAGATGACTCCATAACATAGGCCTATTGAAGGGTAATTGTTTTATAAGAAAGAAGTCTTCGCTGTGGGTATCTGAAAACCACTTGCATTTCTTGTAGCATATGAATGAATGGAAGAGATCAGATAAATGCCTTTCAGCTTGAGCTGTGTGATATAGCTTTACAAAACAATTGCGTTTAAATCTTCATCATCATCATTTTCTCTTCGACTAGGATTACCATCGAAACGAGACTACAAAAGTTTCAAAAACCTATCGATCCTGTTCAAACAATGTATTGTCTGCACATACGCCTTGTGCCCCCCCCCCCCCTCCAAACAAAAATGAAAATGCTGCTTCACGAAAATGCCTTTAATTTTGCTCGCATGCTCTTAAGGATTACACTACTCAATCTGTATAATCTATCTTAACAAAACAATTGAGTTTAAATCTCCATCATTATCATTTCTGCTTGACTAGATCGATAGCCATCGATCGAGACCGATACTAAAGAGATGCCTAACGCATTTCAGCGCATGCCTTTAATCTTGATTAAAATTGAAAGATTATCCCATCTTTAGCATTATGCACGTGGCTTTAAAGACTAATCGATCCTTCGGATTAGTATGGATAAGCGGTTAATCTAAAAAGAACCTGTGCAGCCAGATTTTGTTCTTCAAAGGTAGATTTGGTATGGATTTGGATAAGATTTCGTTAAGACTGTGATTTTGGTCCCCCCCCCCCCTTTCAAATGTTCCCATTTGCACCACCATACATAGCTTGCAAACGCGCGTATGTTTGCAGCTAACATCACATTCTGTAGAACTTTGCAGGAATTATGAATATGTCAGGTATGTCCTATCTGTGAAATTTAAACGTTAGCAGTGTCCTAATGTTCAAATTATGCAAGGAAACCCGTTTACTTGCTAGACTTCACCGTCAGACACTATTGAGTGACTGACTGGCTTTTTTTCTACTTTGGTAATAACAACATAAAATGAGCTGTAAAGGGTACATGAGCATTTGTCTACATCAATAACCCACTTCTTGTAATGGCCAAGATTAAACTGATTGAATCTTTGCGCAGCATAAAACGTTCGACCATTCAGTACAATGGTCTGAATATCAGACTATTACTTACTGGCTCTAGGAATTGATAAAGTGAAAGATAGATGGAAAGGGAGGGGGAAGAGAAGCCACTTCGCAATATTTTTGTCTTCTTTGATTTGATTTGATTTGATTTTAGTTTATTTTATTTATTTTTCACTCAAATATCCATAAATTAAATGACATATATAAACCATACAGTAATACAATAGAACAAAAGACCTTCTAAAATTACTGTCCATCCCAAAGAACAGTAATGTTCATTGCAATTTAGTCGTTATGAGCAGAAATGTTGATCTTTACACGAAATTACCATTTATAATTTTAAGTAAAACTGAAAAAAATACATAACGAGTTATTTTTTTATATTTTGATAATAGATTCATGATTTGACTACTCCTTAGTAGAAAAGCTGCAATTTCTACCTATTAGGATCTCAAAATTGGTCAAGGACTGCACAAGAATTATGAAAAATAAGCACAACACAATTTCCCAGTAGCATCAACACAGTCACTTTCACCGTTAGCGCAGACGGGATGGGGGGAAAGGGGTCGAAGTGGCAGCCCCCTGCTTGTATTACATGTAAAATAATAACTGTGTGACGGTGTACCCAGGGAGGCCTCATCGGCATCAATGTTGTTCTTCATGAGAGCCATGCAATAATTATTTACCCCAGCGATTGCCAGGTACCCATTTGCTATGGGTGAAGATGGGCAAGTTTGGAGTAATGTCTTGTCAGATGCAGGACGTTAATCCCGGGCTATGATTTGAACCCTCAACCCTTAGATTGAGTGTCAAGTGAATGAACCACTATAGAGTACCGAAGCTGATGTGACATCATAAGAATCTATTTTTGGAATTTCTCAATTGTTTTCTTTATTTTCCGAAAGAGCATCAAAAATAATGTCCAAATGTCAAAAACCAATTGAATATGTTGAGTATTTGTTGATTTATAATTATCTGAATAAATAGATTTCCTATATATAGGAACTCAGTGTTTTATTGCTTTGGCTCGTAATGTTATGAATCAGGAAACCAGTAAAGAAGAGGAGAATAGAAGATACGAACGGGGGCACACGCCCCTCTTAAAGTGTCAAGATAGATAATCCCTATAAATTATTTCCTTATGTAAAAGCTTTCGATGGACAGATTACAACAAAATGATTTTAATTCGCTTGACGATCTTTCATTTGTGTATAGGCCTATATATTTGAGACGATAATAGAACTGTATTGGTAGAGAAATGTGTCAAATTCTACAACTTGAGAGAAGGAAAAAAACAGTCAACGTCTGAGGAAAATACTGCGAGCCAAATAATTATTGTATAATAATAATAATAATATGTCTTCTTTACCTAGAGTAGCCTCATCAGGATTAATACTATTTTCCCTGAGGGCCCTGCAATCGTATTATTACTCCGACTTTAGCCGAGCTACCATAAAATGGCGCTCAATCTGCAAATTGATAGATATTCAAAAGATAGAAATAAACATTGAATTATTCTGGTGTTTTATTATATACTTTTGCTATTTGTGTTTACACTCTAAAAAGAAAAGGTTAGATCACCACTTAAAAGGGTCAAGGCTTCAAAATGCTTTGAACAATTCTGGATCCAACACTATTATGGTTGAATCTTGCATTTTAAAAGTGTTAGTCTGACTTTTTGAAAAAGTGGTCACTCCTCGGCCCTTTTAAACTGTTATTTAACATTTTATAGTTGAATTGAATTTACTTTCTACTGCAATATACACATCAAATTACATTTCAGCGATGTATACAATATATAAAAAAAACATAAAATCTTTTGAATGTATACATAATACAATAATTAACAGAAATGTTGACATTAAAACAAAATATAACTGATTACACGCTACCAAATATTATTCATTAAGAAATTTGCAGAAGGAGAAAGTCTATCACAGTAAGCGCTGGCTTTATAGCGTGATAGTTTTTTAAAAGTATTTTAGAGTGTAAGGAATGAAGACATCGGATACTTTAAGAGCCTATTCTATTCACCATTTTCTCCCTTTTGAAAATAAATTCTAAACATCTTCCCATTTCTACCACTCAAATGATATCATGCATTAGTGTCGAAATAATATTTTCTTAACAAACATAATGCTTTTGAGAAGCTTGTTCATTTCGAAGGTTCTTCCTTTAGCTGAAACGCTTAATGGAAGGACAGCACTTAAGAGATCACTGTCTTGTAATAAACGGCCCAACAGGGGTTAATTTGGACTACAAGTCAAATTTGGATAACGTGCCAACTGGTACAAGCATTGAATTCTAACCGCAAGAGGTTTAGAGAGAAAACTAAAGGAAAGTGTACCACCTTTAATATAAGGTGAACAGTCGGATATAACGGAAAAGAACCGAATTACAGAGTGTTCAGGGCCAGATTAAAGGCTTTCAATGAAAATAGGAACATTCCCTTGCAGGAGAATTAAAAAGGGACAAAGAGAATGAAAGAATAGAAGGAGATGAGAGTTTTGTTAAGGAACAAGGGGGATTACCAGGGGTGCAAAGACAACTCTGGAGGGGTGTAGAGATGGTGACGTGATCAATTGATTGGCGTCGATTCAAGAAATGGGTCACTGAAAATAGGTTTCAGAACTCTGATTATATATCTGAGAGTGATTGAGCAAAACTGATTAAAATGCTAAGGGTAAATTAATTTAATGGTTGAATTTATTGCCCCCCCCCTCCCCGGTAATTTGAGGCTCTGTGTCTCTCTGTGTCTCTCTGCCTCTCCCTCTGTCCCCCTCTCTCTCTCTCTCTCTGTCTCTCTGTCTCTCTCTCTCTCTCTCTCTCTTTCTCTCTCTCTCTCTCTCTCTCTCTTTCTCTCTCTGTCTCTCTGTCTCTCTCTGTCTCTGTTTTGGTAAGATACAATCAACTGCAGCAAGATGGGGGTGGTGGGGGGGGGGGGGGGGGGGGGGGGGAGAAGGATAGATTGTTACGATTGATTTTAAGTTGATATATATATTTCATATATATATTTGTTAATTTGTTTCAAATGAAAATCAATAAAATCCCTGATGTGGAGTGAAAAATATGGAGGAAAAAAATTAAGTTGATGTTCATGTTGTTTGCCCTGGACGGTATTTAAAAGAGATGTTTTTTTTAGGTTAAGATTTTCTACAAATGTAACAAACGAATTTAAAGATTAAAGAAACCAATTCAATTTTGATGACACATCGCAAAACTATGCCCCCTGATTCTCGACGAGGATGCCCCTTCCTTTTGAGCTATTAAGAGACATCACACGAATTATCGTGCAGGTTGTTAAGTATACTGTATAATCTGATAGTCTTATCTACTTTGACGATTTAACAATGAATCCACCAGTTCACCTCAATCAGATTTCAGAAAGACAAATCTGCATCAAAGCGGATAAACACGCGTGCCCTCAATCCAATAGTTTAACAAAAAAAGTAAATTCCTAACTTCTCGAGCCCGACCAAAAAGTTCAGTCTCCTTTCATCATCGGCATATAATAGAATAAGGCTACCCAAAGTAAGAACATTTTGCAACTTTAGAAAAAGATTTACATTCTTTGAGTGGTTCATTTCCTTAAACAATCTGCATATTTTCATAAAATTCAAGCAGATTTGGTTAGATTTGAATCTTGGATGAAAGCCCCTTCCTCGTCAATCGTTACCCTCTTTCTGGTATGCGCGTGGGGGAAATACTTTCGCATAAGTTTCTAAGAAGTTTATTTTAAAGAGATAAGAAGTGGCGTGCGACGAGGAAAGAGAGTGGGAAACACGACCGACTAAAGGAGGGAAATCACAAAACAACGTCCCTAGATTCCTGGAATCCGTACGAATGACAAACACCGATTAGAGTTTTTAGAGGCTTGTGTTCAATCGCTTTCATCTGTTAGACAGAAAGAAGAATCTCCTAATATAATAATTATAATGTATATAAAAGGGTAACAAAATGCGTTCCTATATTTCAACAAGACGTGTATAGCATATTTTCCCCTCTTTCGGTCTCCTTATTGTGTTATAGGTGATTAAATGTTATTTAAAAAAATATATCAATATTTCCTTACCAAGTGTCATGATTGTCCATGTAAGGGTTGTGGAGGCGATATATATATATATATATATATATATATATATATATATAGGCCTATTTTATATATATACGTATATATGTAGTATATATACACGACTTTTTCTTTTTAAATCACCTTTGAAATCTTCTAACTTAAATTTCCAAACGATCTGTTACAATTTATTTTCTCGGTACGTAATGAAACAGAAAATTAAAGGAATAATTTAACATTTTATGTCTAAAACATCAGTGTGTTCTTAACATTTTGCAATCAACAATCTCCATTTTCCCTGAGAATTTTCTTTTTTTAAATAGATATTTAGCCTCTTTATTATTCTGTTTTCTATGATTAATCCCTTATTTCTACCTTGTTATTTGTAAAAGAAAGGAAATCACGAAACTAATAAAATCTAAAATCTCTGTTCTTTGTCATCGCAATCATCTTGTCAAGAGGTGGCGACATTTGCGCTGCAGGAACAGCAAATTTTAAAAATGGTTTAGGTATATAATTGAACCTTTTCAAGAGAGATGGAGAGAACCAAAGAACACTGAAGAAGGGAGGGTGAGAATATTGTGTATAAGTCTGTGGATTGGAGAGAGATAGATAAAGAGAGAAAGAGAGAGAAAGAGAGAGAGAGAGTGAGTGATTGATACATAAAAGAGAGACAGAGGTATGAAGATATGGAAAGAGGGAAAGAGCATGAAAGATATAACAAAAAAAGGGATAGATAGAGAAGAACAAGAAAGAAAAGAAGTATAGAGTCACAAAAATGTAGAGGGAAGGTACGGAGAGCTAGATAGACCGAGAGAGAGAGAGAGGAAGAAAAATTGTAATATCTTCTATAACATACATGTTTTATATTGAATGGAATGAATCAATCTTGAATCTTGAAAACGAAAGAAAACCTGTCTTACAAATCGATTTTGTTTTCGTTATCTGCCTTTTCTACAATCTTAAATGATGTTGCAAGAAATCTGTTTAACTGTGATGCCTTTCTTCCTTTGACTGTTGACTGAAGAAAGAAAATCACCTTAAAATCGAGACAAGAACAATTAAAACAGATTATCAGTGCTCCAAATCAGATAAACAACCGATTACAAGTTAATGCCAGGATAATTCATTTGATCTGCAAACTAGAACAAAACAGATAAAAAGATTGCGTTAGAAACTTATCTCATAGAGTGCAAAAGATTAACATGGTTTCAATTGTCCGACTCAATAATGTAGCTGTGGGACTAAAGACTAAAAGAAAATAGGAGTTGTCTGAAGTATATGCTTTGATGCGTTGGAATGAGGAAATGTGTGATCTGCTTTATTCAATACTGATGATTTGATTTAAAGATGGGGAGACAGAGAGAGAGAGAGAGAGAGAGATAGGAGAACACAACGTGTGAAATGTAGGAGATAAATAATGAGGGGGAGGAGGAAGAGGAGGAGGGGGGAGAAGAAGACGAAGAAGAAGAAGAAGAAGAAGAAGAAGAAGAAGAAGAAGAAGGAGGAGGAGGAGGAGAAGAAGAAGAAGAAGAAGAAGAAGAAGAAGAAGAAGAAGAAGAAGAAGAAGAAGAAGAGAGATTTATAAATAGATAGTAAAGGTAAGTTATGGAGAATAAAGTTGGAGAGCAGGAAGAGGGACAACGAGAAAAAGGAGGAAGAGAGTAAAAGAGAGAGATAGAATTTAATGTCAGTTTCTGTAAATACGTCTATTTCAGAACAATTTAGGTTCATATTGATCATTACACACGTAACTGGTGAAGTATTTCAATGTTTTCATACTGTTAATCTGTTAGAAGAAGCGTGATAGAAAAATTTAACGCAGCAGAATGTATTACACATTACAGTCAGCATCATTCAACAGAATATCACTAAAAAACGCATTTTTCCTGTTTTAACTCAAAGGGATGCGGTTTATTGCATTTGCAAAAATAAAGAAATCAGTAACACTCCAGTTTCCTACTCTTTCACTTTCTCTCTTGCCAATATTCTTGAACATGTACGACATGAAAGATAAAAGACAACACACATATTGTATAGTTTATAATGCAGAATGCTTTTCTGCATTTTAATGTCATTTTGAACAAGATCTCGTCTGCTGAGAGCCAGAAGGGCATTTATTATTTATTAAAATACATTATGAGTTAACATCCTTCTAGTTCTCAACGGAGGATGTACACCGATTCGGTTTGGGGGGTTTATGTACCTGCCCGCCGGTGGCGGCGCTATAACTGGGGGGCTTCTCCGATCCAGCTGACAGTACAGAGAGCATGAAATAGCTGCTATAAGCTATAGATCTACACTGATGTATATTTGAATAAGTTTGTTACAGGGCAGAAGTATTCGTTAGTTCTACTCTTCCCAACAGCTGCAGTCAGACGCCCCCCAGTTATGGCGTCACCTTATGAGGACGCACTTCCACCAGAAGTCGCCCGAATCGGTGTATACCAGTAGAGTACCGAAGCTGTGACATCATAAAAATCTTTTTTTTAGAATTTCTCAATTTTTTTCTTCATTTTCCAAAAGAGCATCAAAAATTATGTCTGAATGTGGAAAACCAATTGAATATGTTAAGTATTAGCTGAGATATGACCATCTGAAGTAATAGATGTCCTATGGAAACTCAGTGTTATATTGATCTGGCTTGTAATGTTATGAACCAGAGCAATATAACACTGAGTGAAGAGAAGAAATTGAGAAATTCCATTTTTTTTTTGATGACGTCACACTTCACCACCTTATACACAAAAACCAAAAACCAATTGAATATGTTAAGTATTAGCTGAGATATGACCATCTGAATAAATAGATGTCCTATGGGAACTCAGTGTTATATTGATCTGGCTTGTAATGTTATGAACCAGAGCAATATAACACTGAGTTCCTATAGGAGACAAAATTGAGAAATTCCAAAAATAAATTTTTGATGACGTCACACTTCACCACCTTATACACAGTTCGCTATAGAAAAAAGTCTAGGGTTCTGCTTGGAGTACGAACAAATACAATTGTCCTACTTAATAATATAGCTGTGGGACTACAAGAATATAGGTGTTTTTTAAACTTATTCCTTGTACTTATGCAGTTCACTATATACATGTATGGACAGTGATAATAATAATAATAATAATGGGTTCTTGTAAAGCGCTCATGTCTGTCAGACTTATTATTACCCTGGCTTTAGCTACCATTACAGCGCTCTAGTATTTTGAGGAATTAATTCCTGCCAGGTAACCATTTAAATCACCTGGGTTGAGTGTGGCAAATGTAGATCAATGTCATGCCAAAGGACATTAGTGCCGCGGCGGACGTTGTTATTGACAGTCCAGTGACATATCCACTCGACTACGACACCTTTACAAACCTATGTGATTCTGTATGCGAGAGGAATGCTACAAGTTAGCCTTAGGATAAACAGCCTCTAATATCATGAGTAGATTTTATTAATAAAACATAGACAATTGGCTAAGTGCACATATTCTTCTATTCAAAGTACATTTGGAATAATTAACCCTCTTGTTACTAGCCTTTTTCCTAAATAATTCACTAACATTTCATTTCAAATGAACTCAAAATGATTGATATGTCTACTCTTTAGAACTACAGATTGCAATGATACATGCATGAACAAGAGAGGGCCCATTAGGTACAGTAGAAAAGGAATTTCCCCTTTCCCTTGTATCATTGATGCTTTATTGAGCATAATTATGTAATGCAACTGTTCTAGTCCTTACCACGAGATGACAAACATTTATTCATACAAAATTCGAAATTTGATTTCCACAATTGTACTGTCACAAATTACTGTAAGGCACGCTAGAAAGAATAAATATTGAAAATAAAGAACATATAAATCTTCTGTTTTCGTAAAGTTCACATTAGTCATATAACATATGAACAATGTCTCTATTGCTTTGAAAATCACTGTACCAGCTTTTGCTGAGCTTCTGTGATAATCAAGAAGAGAACCATTTCCTCTTTACTCCACCTAAACCTGGGTAGAGAGAGGCAAATGTGGATTAATGTCTTGTCTGAATGACCAGAGGGTGTTTCACAAAGATCCGAAGTCGAACTTAACTCTAAGTTGGACTTAAAACTTATGGAGAGCCATTTGTAGCCTTAAAATTAAATATTTCCAAAAGCAAAATTTGAAGTATTTTAGACTTTTCATAAATTCCACATCAAGAACATGAAACCTCCTTGATAATAGAAAATATGAAAGATTTGAATCAAAATTGTATGCCTTTTGAAATAACTTTTACAAAATATTTTCAATGATGCTAACGGCTCTCCATAATTGTTAAGTCCAACTTAGAGATAAGTTCAACTTAGGATCTTTGTGAAACACCCCGGTCAATGACATTAGTGCAAAGAAATTAAAATTGTGAGAATCTGACCTTTCCTTCACATTTCATAAAAGATTAATTCATGTAAGACTATGTCTGGTTATGAAATAATATGAATAATCCATTAATTTTCAAGACACAAAATTTTCTGATTTAACAGAATTTCAAAAAGCCAAAGCTGCCTATTTCAAAGCACATAAGACTGCTTTTTCATGTCATTTTTTGTTCTTTCTTCTATGATATGCACATTAGCACACAATTGTGTTGTTAGAATGTTAGCCACATGCATAACATACATTTATGAGCATATTTTTGTATTAGTCACACACAAACAAGTACTTTAATATCATTTTGTGTAAGTAGCCCTGTAAACTACGATAAACAAGTTTCCAGTAATGATATATACCGTTGACTACTGAATTCTCTTAGTCAGGAAGGATTAGACCTCCCTGCAAGGTCACTGACAGGTGGTTATCTCATCAAATCAGCTCTCACTTAACATAAGAAAAAGGGGATCACGGGTGACCAATGGTCACCGCTTAGGCATTATTTGCTATAAAGAGGGCGCAAGTAGCTGCAAGTAGTGCAGTCCTGCTTTAAACAGAATTGTCTTTCTCCAGGACGATACTGTATTGGTGGTTGTCGACCACCAGATGGAGAGGGATGTATACACAAGAATGAATATACCGGTACTCATTATCACAATGTATTCCTGTGGATATTGACAAGATTTAGAACAATATAATAGCCTCTCTTCAACACGATACCATGGTTGTATTCTTATCAAGGTCAACTGTGTCCAATATGAGCAGCTTGAGTAAAGCACAGTATTAAAGATAAAGTTGAGTTCTGGTCATGCGATTGCATTGTGAAAGAAACGGTGTGGAATCGATCAGAAAAGGTTGATCATCTAGCATAAACTATTTGTGTGTATTGCAAGGTTCTGAAATCATCAAAATGATAAGAAATTTGGTCAAGTCTTGGTAAAGTTACAAGCACTGTAAATAAAAGGATGTATATTGGACTACACAAACACGTCCCGATTTTACGATGTCACATGCCATATTTAGAATATGAAGGCATTTGAAGAGCCATGCTTTTCAGGGAACATGTTTTATCTGATGTTCTTCCACCCTTGCATAATAACAATGATAACGTTCACAAGTTATTTTTCACCTCTTCCCAGAACTCAACCTTCTCTTTAAGTGATCACGCTTCTGCGTCTCTGTGAGGACCTTCCAAGCTGTCAAAGGTCACTCCGAGAAACCACAAGAGGTCGCATATAAGGCATATCACCATGAAGAAATATGAGGGGATTTAAATACAATTTATCCTCAGAATTTGTATTCCCACCACGGAAATGGTCAAACATAGTAGAAATTGCCTTCCTTGACACGATACCATAGTCGATGGTGGACGTCCATCACCATCTTCAGAAGGAATTATACACAAGATTTACTATACTTTATCATCACAAAGTACTACCCCCATGCAACCTGTCAAGATCTAGTAAAGCATAATTGTCTTCTTTGACATGATACTCTGGTCGATGGTGGTGGTCGTAGATCACCAGCACGGATTTCCGAAGCGCTTGATGAGACCGTCTTGATCAGCAAGGTCCTTCTGCACCTTCTTACGCATGTAGAAGATGGGACAGTCACGACTGTGAGAGATAAAAGACACAAAATCATTTCTAAATGATATTTAAAATTTAAATTATGTCATGAATCATGCAACACATGTCTTACTCAAAGAATACTGAATAAATGGGATAACTGACATCGCTTCATCATTGTAAATCATCATTTTATCTACACTTATCTACACAAGCGCGTAGCCAGGATTTTATTTTAGGGGGGGGCGGTAGTGAGCACGCGAAGTGTGCGAATCACTTAAAGAGCGCGCGCAGTGCGCTCCCTAGGGGGGTGGGTGCAGGGGCCCCCTCCCGCGCAAAGCGCGGAAGCTTTGAAAGAAGCGATTCGTTGTACCTTTCTCGACTCGCAATCCTTGTCTGAATTCAGTCCGCCCCTCCTGCGCATAGCGCGAAAGCTTTGACGTATTATTAGACAAAGAAGATGATGCGTTGTACCTTTCTCGACTCTTAATCCTTATCTGTATTCAGTCCCCCTCCGGCGCGAAAGCTTTGACGTTTCATTCATTTATTAGAGAAAGAAGATGAATCGATGTACCGTTCTCGACTCTTAATCCTTATCTGAATTCAGTTTCCTCCCCTCCCGCGCAAAACTCTGAAGTTTCGTTAAATTATTAGAGAAAAAAGACGATTCGTTGTGCCATTCTCGACTCCTTTTCCCTTTTTCTTCCTACGTCCTCTTACTTTTTTTTCTTCTCTTTCTCTCTCTTTTTTTTTTGGCCGGCGTTTTGGGGGGGGGGGGGGTGGCGACCGCCCCCACCGCCCCCCCCCCCCCTGGCTACGCGCCTGTATCTACACCATTATTAGTTATTCATCATTACCCCTCGTAAATTTGATGTTTTTTTTCTTCCATATCTTAAGATTGAAAGGTGGACTGGTTGAATTTGGGCCTTTGTTGAATACTTTGAGATGTAAGCTTTGATATGTCACATTCTCAAGAAACATAAATCGATTCAAATACATTTACAAATACATAAAAACTTACAAAATTTGATAATGGTATACATAATTTAGTTGTTTACTGTATATACTTCAAATTATAAATACAATCACAGTCAGATGGGCATTTGTGCACATTGGTAAAAAGGGCTTTATGATGAGTTCTAGAACACTTACCCCCTGAAAATCCACCCCCCCCGGAACTACACCCTAGGGCAACCGACCTCTAGGACAACTACCCCCCGGACAGCTACCCCCCCCCCCGGACAACTACCCCCTAGGGCAACCACCCTCTAGGACAACTACCCCCGGACAACTACCCCCTAGGGGAACCACCCTCTAAGACAACTACCTCCTGACAACTACCTCCTAGGACAACTACCCCCGGACAACTACCCCCTAGGAGAACCACCCTCTAAGACAACTACCCCCTGACAACTACCTCCTAGGACAACTACCCCCGGACAACTACCCCCTAGGGGAACCACCCTCTAAGACAACTACCCCCTGGACATCTACCCCCAGGGGTAGGTGTCCGGATACGAGTTTTGACACATACATGTTGTATGTAAATGCAAATTTTAAAGTCCCTAACTGTGAGTTTGGCAACAGGACACTGCTGTTATTTTTAAATCATATTCCCTTCCAATATAAGAATTCTCTTTGGAATATAGAAATTGGGTGTCTCAGGTGAGGTCATACTATGAACTATATAGGAAAATAAAACTTTAACAATTCTTAAAGAGCCTTTCCACAGTTAACATAAAATAATCCTGTTCATTTTTTAATCTAAGAATTTTATTCACAGGAGCAAGTGTACATTGCAACATGAATTAAAAGCCTCATCTGTTGGTGTCTTCAAAGTTTTGTTGAAGATGCACTTGTTTTCAGGAGCTTTTGAATAATTTTTGAATTGTGTGTCTGTAAAGTAGCAATGTTAGGAGTGTTCTTTTCATCACAGCGCAATAGAGTATATTTATATAGTAGCTGCACTTTGTAAATGGATCTAATTATCATTATATCCTGCATCAAAAATTTATTGGTTTTTGATTGGTTGAGAGCTCGTCACATGACCGGAAATAGTTCATCTATTTTAAGGTTGCTCTGAAAAAGTACTATGTGAGAGTACTATTTGGGAGTAGAATACTATTTGGAAGTACTATTCGGGAGTTTATCATTGAAATTCATGTCTGAATGTAAGTTTAATGATAAAACTCACATCTACACAGATTTGATAATGCAATATAACTGAATTCTGTTTGTATGAATTTTTAAAACTTTATTTATATCATGTTAAGTAACCTCAATTTTGTAACCTTGATTTTTTGTTATATGCACTTTTGAATTTTAAACTAATAAAGAACATGAAATGAAAAAAATAACAATTTTCCAAGAAAGATATAATTTGATCTATAAATCTCAATGATAACTTAACAAAGATCACACAGAGAGATGCTCTTACCTGGTACATAGGATGTCTTCATGGAGACTACCCTGACATCGTTGGCACTGGGTCCAGAGACGTCCAAACTTCTCCTCCAAAGCGCCTAGCTGGCTGATCTATGGGCAGGGCAACATAAAAAGATAGAATGAGAATGAATCTGACTGAGGGCTTGAACCATCTAAAGCCTGGTGTGGGTGCCAATTGGAATGTCTATGTCTAAAATGCACTCTCCCTAATACGGGTGCTGTTGCAGTATCAATAGCGAGCTTTAGATTTTTGGCACCGAACGACCTCTACTACGAGTGACGTCATTTTGAGTAACTGCGCATGCGCCACCTGCTTCTAGCTCGTCGTCTGTGAATTCACACAACGGGAGTCGGGCAAAATTTAGGCTTATCTCGAAGTGATCACAACGACTACGAGCTGGACACAAATGCCGAAGCCAGCCATCAGACTACAGTATCTGGTGAGAATATAATTCAAGAAAATATATGTGACTGCAATGAAAACAACAAATATGAATTTGATCAATCACGTTACTTTAACCTATTTAATTTCACTTTTTTGACGAAATTAAGGAGTTTTCTGCACAGCTGAGCTTCCAACAGCTGTGCAGACTAACTATGATGTAACTTGTCGCGCGCATACACTGCGTATCACTGCGCATGCATTTAAACATTGGCACTGCGTCGTGTGACAATCTAAAGCGCTAGCAAGAGGAGACCCAAATTGGATTCAACGACGAGCATAACAATGACGTCACTCGTAGTCGAGGTCGTTCGGTGTCAAAATCTTAAGCTTGTTAATGTGTACACTGCCTCTTGGCATCTCTCTCTGTTTCTTCTCAACTTACTGCCGTTTGGTGTGGTCACTTTATAGGATCTTGTTTTACTAAGGCATGTACATTAATAAATAAATATATAAAATAAAATAAAATATCTATAACACTTTAAGATCACAGTGAGCCTGCAAGAAATCCTACCTCTTTCTGGTAGATGGACGATTCGTTGGGTTTGCAGAACTTGCAGAGAGCAACCCCATCCTTGTCCATCCCCATCTTACAACCCAGGCACTTGCTCCTCACCTTGGCGAAGGCCATAAGACCACCGATCTTGGAGGTAACCTGCGTCTTAGCTCGGGTGTGGTCCCCCTCTGTATTAAAAGATTGGATGATAATGAGAGAGATTAGAGAGTGTAATGATCCTGGAAATAAATGTTGGATCTCCATGGCCATCATACATCATCATCATCACTATCATCATCATCATCATCATCATCATCAAAATCATCATTATCATCACCACCATCATCACCAATACCACCATCATCATCATCATCATCATCGTCATCACCACCAGCAACACCACCACCACCACCACCCCACCATCATCTTCATCATCATCACCATCATCACCACCATCATCATCAGATTAAAGAGTGTAATGATCCTGGAAATAAATGTTGGATCTCTATAATCATCATCACCATCACAGTTTAGCTGTATGATAAGCTGCAATCAGGATTATTTCTACAAGGTACAAGGTACCATTATCATCACCACCATCACCATCATCATCACCACCACCACCACCACCACTATCATCATCATCACCATCACCACCACCACCACCACCACCACTATCATTATCATCATCACCACCATCATCAACACCACCACCACTATCATCATCATCACCATCACCACCATCATCACCACCATCATCATCACCACCACCACCGCTGCTACCACCACCACCACCACCACCGCCGCCACCATCATCATTACCACCACCACCACCCCCACCCAACCGCCACCATCATCATCACCATCACCACCTCCACCACCATCTATTGAGGAACTCACTGAGTAACACTTGTTCTACTTTGTTCTCCCCTACGACAGGCTCAAAGATCCGAAGCAGGGGCCCCTTCAGCTGATTCTCTAGGTAGTATGTGGTATCGATTGGAATGTTGTTCTCAAGTACATAGATTGGATCCTATAATGGATGAAAAAGAATAAAATTAAATATGATATTGAGCTCTTCAGTTTAAGAAGTTGATGATGCTATCCATGTATATAGAGACTTACTAGTGATGGTTGAATTGAGTTTTTATTCATAAAATAAAAGAGCATGGATCAGAGGGAATTAAACAATTATGTTTGTCTACTTTAAGATGAAATGCTGCAATCTGGGCCCTGTATTATACAGAGTTGAGATTGACTCGAATCGATGACAACTTAACATAAATCGCAACTGTGTACTTGAGAAATATATTCAGACAAATAGCAATTCTTCATATAACGGGGCACTGAATTCAAATTTTAAATTTTGTAAAAAAGCACCTTTGATACTTTACAAAGTGACCCATTAAAATATTACCTTTTCTTTAAACATGAAATGTTTCAAAAGGAGTTTAATTCCATTTCTATAACATCATCAAAGACAGTCCCTGCTATCTTGCAAGTCTTCTCCCTGTTTGAACTGCATGGTACCTTGCTCTAGACAAACACCTCCTCCCCTGGCCAACTCCACCTTAGGATAAATATTCCCTGAACAAAAGGACCTCCTGACAACTATCCCTATCCTTAACGGGGCATTGTGATGTGCACCTGTAATCCAGCTAATAATGGAAGTTACAAACTGATTCAGCCAAGAACTGAGTCACGTCTTTCGGATGGTGACGTTAAAAGTTGGTCCCCAGACGTAAATAATCATATCTGATTGATACACGTCTGTAAAAACCCAATTACACACATACACTATCCCTTAAAAGCATGCAGTAAGCCTCATTTGCAGAATTGAGAAAACTCCTTGAAATTTTGGTCTTAGAGAGGTTATTTATCCTAAAAAATTATTTTCACTTTGTCTACAGTGCCACGTACCTCTGACTTCTCATATGCTGCAGCTCCTTTTGCCTTGGCGATGATGACGTACGGAACCCGGTCACCTAGGGTTGGGGCACTTCCTGGGTCCCTCTTCTTCATCCTGTAATAAATGCAAGCACATTTTATACTGGTCTAATAAACGCAATCATTAAAGGTAATACAAAGTTTTGGTATTGGGTCATGAATTTGGTTCAAATGAACATATTGGAAGCATATGCGATCCTACAATATTCAGTGATCTTTGTCGCGGTTGAAATCGAGTCTTAAGTTATGGAATTGTAAATAATAAACTCTTTATGTTGTATAGCTCCCTCTTAAGGGTAAGATATTATTTAAGCCATTAAACAATGTTTTTTTGACTAAAATCGACCAATTGGCTATTTCCGTTTGGAAATTATATACCACAACTACATATTCTGATATTTTCATGGTCGCAGCTACAACTGTATGGCCATAAGCGCTATTTGAAATTTATCAAAATTTACCGGGAGCACCGGTAAATTTTGCTTATAATACATCCACAGGGGCATCCAAATATATCAGAATTGTAAAGAATTACTATCCAACCAATTTTCAAAATTTCTCAAAACTTTGTATTACCTTTAATTGACCGTACTGTAAATACAATGTTCAACAGTTTATTGGTTCAGAAGCTATAATTTCTATTGGACTTTCCAGTTCTTGACCCATTGTATTTGTATTGGAACTGAAAGTCCCTTTGAGAAAATCTATAGCTGGTGCTGCCCTCTATGGCCAAATACCATAATCGCAGTAGCGAGAATTAGGAAGCCAAGCTAAAATGTAGAGGCACAAAAAGACCGAAATGCACAATTGTTGAAAATTCATATTTTTTTCACACTTTGGTAGAACAACCATTTTATTAGGATATTGAGCTATGTACCATTTTGATTAGGCTTAATAATCTAAAATTGATTTAAAATGTCAAAATAACAAGAATAACACTTACTATTACGCCCTTTCTTTGCATTCAAGACGCGTCTTTTTGCATCACTAAATTTCACTGAGCTATGATTATCAATTAATGACCATCGGTGATAAGGGCAGCATCTATTATTAGCTTTCCATCATTTCTTAAAAGTACTATTTAACATTATATACCTTACTTTAAGAATCTTTCCTAATCCTATCATCTGATTGGTTGAAAGTGAAGTCGTTTTTTTAACTGATTTTAAAAATGTGGGCATAGTTTAATTTTTCTGCGATCCCCATCGGTTTACTTGTAAAATTTTCCTGTTCCACTGGAGCACAGTTTGATGGTGACTTTTAAATGTGAGGACCCCATGATTGGTAAGTGAGTCGCACATGTATTCTTTGACTCTTTTTACGGTATATAAAAGACATATTGATTGCTTTAATATTCGAGGCATACTTGTTTCGATAGGCTCTCTGGGACGTTACCCCTCAGGATCATAGCAGGATGTAACATCCTCTTGAGCCTATAAAAACAACTACCGGTATGCCTCTCATAGCAGTCAATATATCTATATTACGACATGATTGTAAGAGTTCATCGTTTATTCATTTGACTATGAAGGTAAAACAAAACACTCCTCAAAGTTTTAAAGGCTAATGAGACAAAAGTAAATCGGACAGTAATTTTCTTCACACCATACCTTGCGGCTAGTTCAACGTGAGCCTGTCTCCCAGCGTACTCCTCCCCCGTCTTGGTCAGCTCCTTGGTGATCACAAGCTGTGAGATGTCAATGCGGTTACATAGGAGATCAGAGATTGTCTGCTTCGTGTGCTCCAACGCTCCTGTTGGATCTCTACAAGAAAAATTTAAAATAATTGATAATTTAATTCCAAAATCAACATGTATTCAACATTCTTCATAAAAACATTTAAAACATACAAATACAGAAATGAGAATTAGAGCACATGTTGTTTTCCAAAGCCAATAGCATGCTAGACAAAAAGTGAAACATGTCTGAGGAGCTACTCAAACTGACCCTTTATTCTCATCATATTTTCTTCCCTGATCTACAAACTTTGAAGTTATAGCTGCTAAAAGTATGTTCTCATGTTATTGAAAAGAGAGGAAAAACCTACAACTTTTATGAAAATTGACCTACCTGAATGTGATATAATGCCTCGACTCAGTTACTTCATTTGGTAAACCATACAAGTATCAGCCTTTGACATTCCTCCCTAGTTTTTCTGTCTTTCTCTATATATGTCTGTCTCTATCTCCATCTCTCTCTCTCTCTCCCTCTCTTTCTATCTCTGTCTCTCTGTCTCCTGTCTCTCTCTTTCTCTCTCTGTGTGTGTGTGTGTGTGTGTGTTTCTCTCTCTATCTCTGTCTGTCTATCTCTGTCTCTCTCTCTCTCTGTCTCTCTCTCTCTGTCTCTCTCTCTCTATCTCTGTCTGTCTGTCTGTTTGTCAGTCTGTCTGTCTCTCTCTCTGTGTGTGTGTGTGTGTGTGTGTTTCTCTCTCTATCTCTGTCTGTCTATCTCTCTATCTCCGTCTCTCTCTCTGTCTCTTTCTAGCTGGAAGGATGTACAGTCCATAAACTCGATGGTCGATGTATAATAAAAACCAAAGAGGATTAAAATCGTGACCTCTGACCTTTCAATGAGGATCTTCTGAAGGACGTTATTTAAGACGTTGGACACGAGAGGGCAGCTGTCTCTGCGGACCGTCTCAATTCCCTTGCAGTCCATCTTGTCGTAGGTGTCTGGTTTGGTGAAGTAGAGACCTGCGTAGCGCTTCTTGTTAATCAGCAGGTACGGAAAGTAGACCTGAAGAAGGATAATTAGTGATGATGATGATGACATCGTGGTTTTGAGGATACACCACCGGACTAAAAATCATAAGGTACAGGGTTCATTCTTATTCAGGGGTGATAGTGAGCATTTTCCCCCTCAACCACGCCCCCCCCCCCCCTTGAGTGAGAAAAAAAGAGGAATCGGGGGAGAAAAAACAAGGCATATTATACAACCACCTTTCCCCCTTTTTGAGTAAAAAAATTGGGGAAAAAAAGAGGGAAAAATAAATAAAATAAGGGGAAAATCAGGATAAAATCAGAAAGAAAGAAAAAAATCAAAAAATTGGGGGAAAAAAAAAAAAAAAAAAAAAAAAAAATATCAAAAAATATAAATAAATCAGAAAACCCGATTTAAACCAGGTAATTATCAAGCCTGCTTATTGTGCCATCTTTCTATCCGAGGCATGCAAGGAAAAACAGAGGTGATGCAAAGAAAAACAGAGGTGATGCAAGAGTTTGAGTTAGTGTCATACTCCCATGCATTGCTATATAAAAGCAAAATTGCTATAAAAATGTTTTCACTTGGATTTGAAACCTTCTAATGATGTTGTAGCTCTCAGCCCTAAAATTCATCTGTTTCATAGAAAGATTTACCATGTTCTGTGTAGATTTCCAAAAATTGAGTTTGATTGAAAAATTATAATGAAAGTATGCTAGATACCCAAGGTGAGCTGCAGATAGAAGGGAAGAAGTATTAACAGGTTAATATGTTAAATAATGGACATAAAAAAGAAATAGAGAGGTCAAATTATCTGAAGAAAATAATAACAGCGAGAGAGAATGTTTACCTTTTCAAACTCTAGTTTGATGGGTGGTGGAAACTCTTCTGAGATCCATGCAGCAGCCTCTTTGCCTAGCTCCATACTCTCTGCTACCGTCTTGACACCAAACTTCACCATCACAGAGTCAGTGTCTCCATAGATAACCTGTCAAGTCAAATCATATATCAATGTTTATTGTCCA
The DNA here is from genome assembly GCA_035222895.1 of Strongylocentrotus droebachiensis. Taxonomy (NCBI): domain Eukaryota; kingdom Metazoa; phylum Echinodermata; class Echinoidea; order Camarodonta; family Strongylocentrotidae; genus Strongylocentrotus; species Strongylocentrotus droebachiensis. Next base: position 55,411 of record JAVYIG010005082.1, on the reverse strand, counting down.
TATATATGGAGTAATCTCATTTACTACATAATAATAACAATTTTCCGCTTTTATATAGCGCTTAATACATCAACGATATGTCGAAGTGCTTAACAGATATAATATTACCCCGGTCATCAGATTCAGGCCTGCCCGCACACAATGCATACACATTCTCCACTCCCTGGGGAGCATTCCAGTCAGGCATCATTTTACAGATGCTCACAATGCTGAGCAAACTACATTAACTTTCGCATCCTACCAGGTATTAATCAGATATGATTATTTACGTCTGGGGACCGACGTTTAAACGTCACCATCTCAAAGGCAAGATCTCGGTCACCTGAGCCAGTTTGTAGGCGAAGACAGAGAGCTGACCAAGTGAACATACCACTAGACCAACTCACATCTACCTACCTTTGAAGTAGTCTTGTACCCATTCTCCACTGTGTATCTAGTCTCCACCAGCTGTCTCGTCTTATCGATCATCATCCTCCCGAAGGCCGTCGTGCTCTGCGAGATCTCCAGACATGGCAACTTGCCGACCTGCGCTCCGGTGAAACCATAGACAGAGTTTGCGCTGACCTTGAGCGCCAACTGTCGGCCGTCCAACACTCTCTTGCGCAGCGGGTCGGTTTCTTTCTTCAGATCAGCCTTTGCTCTGTAAATAAGAAACATATCAAGGCGATGTTCCATTAACTCTTTCTTAGATTAATATCTTGACAAAGGAAATTAGTGCTGAGGCGTTACTTGAACCACAGACCATGTGATCCACAGTCCAGTGACGTTTTCACTCAACCACGACACATCTACATAGATAGACAAATATACCAAAGGAAAAATTAAATCACAACGAACTGCCACAATTTTGATGTCATTCAGTTTGATGTCATTCAGTTTGGTGTCATTCAGTTTGGTGTCATTCAGTTTGATGCCATTCAGTTTGATGCCATTCAGTTTGATGTCATTCAGTTTGATGTCATTTAGTTTGGTGTCATTCAGTTTGATGCCATTCAGTTTGGTGTAATTCAGTTTGATGTCATTCAGTTTGATGTCATTCAGTTTGATGTCATTCAGTTTGGTGTCATTCAGTTTGATGTCATTCATTTTGATGTAATTCAGTTTGATGTAATTCAATTTGATGTAATTCTGTTTGATGTCATTCAGTTTGATGTCATTCAATGTATTGGTGGTGGCAGCTCAGTCATATGAAGCCATGAATTTTTTTTTGCTCTCCTCACAATAATGACAATGTAATCCTTACCTTTTTCTGGCTGTCAGTAGGTCTTCAAGAATCTCTGGCAGGATGCCTCGTCTTATCGACTTCTTGACAAAGTAATTTCCTGTCGGCGTCTTGATGTACTGATCAGGTGCAAGACTGTAATAGAACAAAATAATATTACAAAATAAATCGAAAGAGTTCAACTCTTTGCATGCTCTGGGCAATAAATGAAACAAGCAAACGGATTGCCACAGTCAACAATGTGTACACACTCTAAACATTGTGGCAGTCTGGGGTTTCAGTCATTGGCAATAAATTCAAAAGCCAAGGGAAGCAAGATAGCAATGAAAGAAAATACCATATGGATTATGTCCCCTTGAAAATAAACCCTACAAATTAATCAATCAATTAACAAAACTAAAAAGCAAAAAGACTAATAACAGATCAATCACCTATTGCCCAAACAAGTATCCAACTGCCAATCAAGAAACCAGCCAAAACATACACATTCATCCATCCATAGAAAATAATTTTGTCATTTCATTGATGTATGAGAAACAAATCTATTTATTTTTGTCATCAGACATTAATTGGATTAGGATATAATGTAAAAGAAATCCATCCTCCTTATATCAATCTATCAATCAATTAATCTGTCAATCAATCAATCAGTAAGATATATACTTATTTCTCTTTCAAAGATGGTGATAAGAGTGTTGTATAGAGAGCAAGCAATCCATCCATCAATCCATTAATCATCAATCAATCAATCAATCAATCAATCGGATAAATACTTACTTCTCTTTCATAGACGGTGATAAGAGCGTTGTATAGCAGAGGTTATGAGCCTGCATGATGGATGGGTACAGGGAAGAGAAATCCAGCGTAGCAATAGGGCAGTCATAGTACCTGTAGGAGACAGAATAGCAAAATAAAAGAGCTTGCATTAAACTTGAAATTGAAACAATATAAAATGGTAAATACTTTGCAAAACAAAACTTAGTACCAGAAAAGAACCATGAAAAACAGTTTAAAACAGTTTTAATTAGTCAATCTACTAATATCAATGTAGTTTAAAATCTCTTCTCCCTCTAGACTGTCACACCTCTGCCTCAATATCGTTGTTTTTCTGTCTCTTCTTTATATCTCGTCTCTCCCTTTCTTTCTCTCTATCTCTCTCCCTGCTTCTCTCCTTCATATCATTGCATGATATATGTACAGATTTGTAAGAAATCTTGTTTTGTGATTTTTCTTTGTAAACTCCATGCCATGCAGCCCTAATTGGCTTGCCATGTGGATTTTTCAAATAAATACCATTTCAATTAAATTTAATAAAAAACACACACATCAAGACAGTTTTTTTTCAATATAGAGCTAGCCGGTAGCTTTCTACAAGCCTGAAAAGGGACAAAGAAATAAATGTACGAGTCTGATTCTTTTTTCCAGCTCAATATAAGACGTCTCAAACAAAGAAGTGACGAGGCATAATGCAGTCAAACCTGCTTTAGCGACCACCTGTGCTGAAAGACCACCTATCTATAAACCACATTTTCTCTTTTCCTTGAAAATGGCTTCTCATTGAAACATGTCCTTAAGGAACCTGCCTATAAAGACCACTATTCTTGTCTCCCTTGAGCAATACAGGCTTCACTGTATGAGGCTACTGGCGTGTTTGGAAATAAAACTTTGGGACATGAATGTAGGAGAAAAGGAACTTCATGACGAGAACATTTCACAATCAGACTGATCGGTTACAGACCCTGGGATCCATCATTTTATTTTCATTTTATTTGTTTCCTTCAAGGACACCATCTTACCCTCTGATTGGATCCAAGACGTAACCTCCTACGAAGTCGTCTCCCGTCTCTACCTTGTGGGCAGGCATAATCAGGTCCTGTTCCTTAGCCTGTAAACAATACACAGAACAGAGTTTGTGGGACAATATAAATGACCCAATCATAAACAATACACAAAACAGCTGTTTGTAGGACAATATAAATGACCCAATCATAAACAATACACAAAAGAGAGTTTGTGGGGCAATATAAATAACCCAATCAGGACACTTAATAGAGTTTGTGGGACTATGAAGATGACAAACAGGACACATAGTAGACAGCATGGGACTGCTGAACTACAGAGTAACTAGATGGAATTTGACTGCGCGCAGTCGAAAATGATGCCTCCGTCATAGAGCAATTTTACAAACCAAAACAGAAGAAATTTTTCGAATTCAAGTTCAATTGTAATCCATTGACAGGTTCTCAGAATATCGTGATTACAAGCAATTTCCCATATACATATATGACCCTTTGATCTTTGACCTCATGACCCTAAAATCTACTCAGTTCATTGGCTCTGCAAGATGTCCCGAGTTAAATAGTAATCCATCTGTCAGTTCTAATGAGAATGCGTTCACAAGCTATTTTTGCATACATAATGAGCCCATGACCTTTGACCTTATGAACAAAGAATCTACTCAGTTCATTGGCTCTGCAAGTAACATACATGACCTAATTTTGGCAGGAATCCATCAATCGGTTCTTGAGATAACGCGATCACGAGCTGTTTTTGCATACATAATTTGCGCTGTGGCCTTTGACCTTTGACCTCATGACCCCTAAATCTAATCAGTTCATCGGCTCTGCAAGTAACATACATGACCTAAGTTTGGCGGAAATCCATCAATCGGTTCTTGAGATAACGCGATCACAAGCTGTTTTTGCATACATAATGTGCGCTGTGGCCTTTGACCTTTGACCTCGTGACCCCAAAATCTAATCAGTTCATTGGCTCTGCAAGTAACATACATGACGTAAGTTTGGCAGCAATCCATCAATTGGTTCTTGAAATAACGCGATCACAAGCTGTTTTTGCATACATAATGAGCCCTGTGACCTTTGACCTTTAACCTCATGACCCCAAAATCTAATCAGTTCATTGGCTCTGCAAGATACGTACATGACCAAGGTTTGGCAGGAATCCATCAATCAGTTCTTCAGATAACGCGATCACAAGAACAGGACGTACGTACGTACGTACAGACGTACGTACGTACGTAAGGACGGACAACCCGAAAACATAATGCCTCCGGCTACTTCGTAACGGAGGCATAAAAAAGGTTATTCAATAATTAATGACCATTAATTTGAATTTACTGCAAGATTTTTTTTCGTGTCGTTTTTCCATTCCTTCTTGGGACCTGTTAGCTTGTAGCAGCGATCACTACAGAGTTCTGTTTTAAAAAAAAAAAACTGTTTTGAGTCTATTTCCAATTGTAGTCAGTGGGTAGTGTAGTTACCTGACTGCTAAGAAAGCATAATGCTTCTTAGTATTAAGCAAGCAGAGGACTGACAGCTTTAAGTCCTCTCCGAAAGACCTGGTAATGGTGACTAATGTCTTACCAAAGGGCATTAGCGCAACGCCTTGGTTTTGAACCCGGGTTGCCGGATTACGAGACCACTGCTCTACCAACTGAGCTATCAAAATCATGTATAACACTTCTAGTTTACTTGTGTATAATAACATGCACATCATGTCAAACTGCAATTCTGCTTTAAAAATCGCTATCTTACCTTTCTTAGAAGCTGAGAGACAACCTTGATCTGCTGTCCTCTGGAGAGCAGATAGGTGAGAGGCACGCCCGTCACCCTCGCCATCTCCATGTAGTTGATGACGGACATGAGCTTGTCGAGGAGGCGCAGCGGCAGCATGGCATCTTTCAAACAGTAGACGGCCAATCGTCTTCTTGTTTGTTCATTGCCATTCTAAAGAGTACAGATGACACAGGGTCATAGGTCAAAGGTTATACATGGTAAATTGCATGATGTAAATATCAATTATTGGCATCTTCAAACAGTTTACAAACGGCGAATCGTCTTCTCGTTTGTTCATTGCCATTCTAAAGAGTAAAGATGACATGGGTTCGTAGGTCAAAGGTTATACATGATAATTACATGTTGTGCTTAAAGCAAGCGCAAAAAGTTGCAATTAATATCAACTTTTTATAAAACAGGCCCAGGTTGTCTTTTTCACAGGTGGTCGCTAAAGCAGCTTTGACTGTATTTTCAAAAAGTTTATAGGGATGCTTTTATTATCTAAACAAAATTAGAAAGTACACTCAACAAGCATTTTTAAAGCTAAAGTATTGTAATAGGTGTTGTGGTCTAAGGGATAAGTCACCCGACTGCAAATCACAAGGTACAGGGTTCAAATCCCAGTCCAACACTAACGTTCATTGGCGAGACGTTAATCTACATTTGCCACTCTCCACCCGGGTGCTAAATGGGTACCCGGTAGAATGCGAAAGTTAATGTAGGATGCTCAGCACTGTGAGCATCTGTAAATGACAGGAGGGCTCCCCAGGGGGTGGAGAATGTGCACACATTGTGTGCGGATAAGCCTGAATCCTATGACCGGGGTAATAATATATCTGTAAAGCGCTTAGAGACATCGTTGACATCGTTGACTATATAAAAGCGGAATATTATTATTTTATCATTCTCTAAAGAAATTTGAGCTTTACCTGAAGATCTGTGATGATGGAATGTTGAACATCTTCTTTCTGCTCCTGAAGAAAATGGTAACTGACGGCATTTAGACGATATGACCTCAGCTTGTAGTCCCTAACAACCACCTGAGATGGGATGATGCACCAGTCTTTATTAAGTTTCGACTTTTCACAGTTGTGTACATACCAATTCACCTTCATAATTTTTGGAATTTTTATTGAAATATGATGAAGTAAACCTTTTCTGAAGAAATTTCAAATTCTCACCCATTTGTGTTGTATACCGGTATGGTTTTCATGGCGCAAAGGAAAATGTTACAAATTTACTACTTCATCATGCTTCATTTGCAATTTCTAGAGCGAGTGTTGTAAATAATTTCTTTTTAAATAAAGCAAGTCAAAATAAAAAGAAATATATCTTGTTTATGTCCAAATACAGACTAGAAGTTGGAGAAAATAAAACTAAGAAAACAGAAGTTTCGTAAAAACATACCGGTACACAATTAAATCAGAGAAAAATTAGGAAAATTGTGTACAGTAGTTTTTCACCTATTTCATGCAGTAAAGATTGCATTAGCTCTAAAGTCACATTTATTGAACAAACATTAATTTCTACAAAAATGTCTACAAAAAAAATTCTATAAAAAGGTACACCATTTTACCTTCTAAAGAAATAAACAAATTATCACATTATGTTAACAAAGAATAACAATTTAAGACCAAAATTAAAAGTTGCCAAAGTATACAGCGTACCTGAAGGAGATCAAACTGCACACGACCTTCCATGTTGACGGACTTGTTCTCTCGCTTGCCGAGCTGCTTGGACTGGAATGAGACGTCCCTGATGACGCTCTTGGTGTTCTTGAGGCGTCCCAGGAACGGGAAGCGCGACTGTCTGAGGGCAGCAGCACGGTTGATCAGGTACGGGATATCAAAGTTCTGGATGTTGTAACCCGTCAGGATATCGGGGTCTATCTCTTTGACAAAGTCGGCCCATGCCTGAATGATGGAGAATAAGTTTGGGAAATTTACGAGTTAAACAAAATTAACATTGCTAAGACAATTGAATTATAATAGTCAAACTTTTATTGAGAGTCGTACAAAAACTGACAGGAATATTTCTACAGAATTTTCCAGCATTTTTCATATTAAGATATGAATATAAGCTTAAACTTAGATGAGGTATGGAATGTCAAAATTCTGGATGTTGTAACCCGTCAGGATATTGGGATCTATCTCTCGAACAAAGTCGGCCCATGCCTAGGAGGAGAATGTTAAATTTTGAATAGTTATTTGGTTTTGAATTTGAAGAATTGACACAATCTGAGATCTTTTTATTTCTTATAGAGAAATACTTTATGGCAGTTCACTTAAGTTTCCAGAACATGTATTAGAGACTTGTCTAAGGCTATTTCAATTTCATCATCATAAACATCAATATTGTCACACTCTTCATCACCATCATTGACATTATTATCATCTATACAATCATCATCATCAATCTTATCATCATCATCATCTTCATCAACACCACAACCACCACTATCATCATCATCATCATCATCATTAGCATCATCATCATCACCATCACCACCATCACTACCAACATCACAATTATCATCACCATCACCACCACAACTATCATCATCATCATTAGCATCATCACCATCACCACCACCATCATCACCCCCACCACCAGCATCACCACCATCATCATCACCACCACTCCTAGCACCACGACCACCACCACCACCATTACCATCACCATCACAATCATTACCTGAAGCATCTCGTGTTCCGTCTTGAAAGACATGACTTGGGAGCCGACAATGGGGGCGCATGTGTTGAGAGTAAAGATGTTTCTAATGAACGGATCTCTCTCTCCCTGCCGGATCACCATGTTGGCAATCTGGATGACGGGATCCTTCTCGGCTTCCGGGAAAATACCTGCGGATGTTGGTGGATACAGAAAGTGACATTACGATTTAAAAAAGCTTGAAATCTTCAAGGGCGACAACCATAGAGTGAAACCTGTATATGAAGACCACTCAAGACAAGTGGTCTTTATAGGCAGGTGGTCTTTCGATACAGGTGGTTGCTAAATCAGGTTTGACTGTAGGTCTCTTCCATGTACAATCTCTCTGGGAGGCAACAATTTCAGTTCTCCACAAATTTGACCTTTGATCAAGCATGATTTTCAGTGTGATTACTAACCCTCATCTTCTTAGCTATGGCTACAACTATTTCATGTAAATTACAGAACCATCAAATAAAGAGAAACTTGAATTCTAAACAAGTACATTAAAGTTTGGTTCATGTTTGGGTAAAATGTGATGGTGGGTATTTCTTTCCAATAGGTCTCAGACACTGAAAGCACACTTGGAGAAGAAGATGGTAATCAAGTAGACAGTCCTTTAAAAATGATATTTCTAAAAGAACCTTTTTCATGAGAATATAAACAAATCATAAACATATCAGAGATCAGAATTCAAGTATAAAATTTGGAGATGTGTCAGACTATTTTCGATAACTTCCCAAAGAAAATCTCCTCCTCATTCTGCCTACCTTTCCGCCCTGCGCACTCGATATCAAAACTCAGAATCCTGAACGGCGCCACTTTCTCCCACTGGCCGTCGGGCGGATGACTGATGAAGCGATCCCACGCAACATCGATCTCGATCTGTGACACCGACGTGGGTGCATGGCCGGAGGATGAGCGTACGCGGTAGGTTCCTGCAGGTACCTCGATCCAGTTGCAACCTACGACGTCTGCGTCAACCATGAACCTGGTAAAATAAGGTTGATAAATGCTGCAATGAACTGTTTTTTAAATAAGTTTAAAGAAAAGGTTGAGTTTTGGGTAGAGGGGAAAAATAATGAAGTGTGGAAGAACATCAGATAATACATGCTCCCTGAAATGCCTTAAAGCCCCACTGTCCTACTTGTAGCTACTTGCTCCCTCTATATAGAAAACTTCCCCAATCCGTGCCTGTTGGTCCCCCATGATCCTCTTTTTCTTATGTTAGTTGAGAGCTGAGTTAATGAGATAGCCACCTGTCAGTGACCTTGCTGTGTGGTCTAATCCCCTCTGGCCCAGTAGTATTGACGGTCTTTAATATTCTAAACATGGCATGTAGCAGCATAAAAATCGGGATAGATTTTTATGCCACATGTTTGTGTAGTCCCTTGTTTTTCTTTCTTTGTACAGTGCTTGTAACTTTACCAAGAATGGGCCAAATTTCTTAACATTTTGATGATTCCAGAACCTTGCAGTACACACCAATACTTATATGCTAGATGATCAACCTTTAATGGTCGATTCCACACTGTTTCTTTCACAATGCAATCGCATGACCAGAACTCAATTTTATCTTTAAGAAAAGCTGCAATGAACTGTTTTAGAAAAAAGCTGTACCTCTATAACAAGACAATACCCCGTACAACATCAATAGTCCTTACTTTAATTTGCCGAAGAAATGGGTAGAATTGTTTTTAAAAATTCTATAATCCATGTCAGGATACGGTAGGTATATTCTCATGAATTAATTCGCTGAATAAATCATCAGCTCTTTTCATATTCATTTAATTTCATCGCTGTTGTTGAAGTGATAACATCTCACTTCTTTCATGGCATTGTCTACTATTTGTATTGTGACCGTGTTCTCATATCTTTGTCAGGTAAAGTAATGTCTTGTCACGTTCCCGTCTCTGTTGGCATCCCCCTTTTTTCCCCATTTTGTAGTTCCTTTTGTAGTTACAAATAATTGAATTACTCATTATTCCTCAGTATCATTTGAGGGGTCCACAACTGTACAAGCATTGCTTTTCAGTGGACCCCTCTGTTACCAATATGTATTCTGAAATTGTTGTAAAAGTTTATAATTGATTTTAATGTTTTGTTGGAGACATAAATAAATTGAATTGAATGGAATCATGGAGCAGCCATAGATATTAATCAACATCAGACCTAAAGATGACTTTCTGAAATGGAATTCCCATTACCTGATCTCAAAGTCAATGTTACTCTCGTAGGTCTGGTAGCCCCTGTGTGGGTACGGTGGGACCGATAACCCTGCCTCTAGGAGTCTCCTGGCCGGGGCTATCAGCTTAGGGTAGGCCATGGTGATCTTCAGGAAAGGCATCATCTTGTTTCCATGGAAACCATAGATATCTGGAAAGCAAGGAGATCACAAGAAAACGTGATACTTTTTATGGTGAACATTGAAATATGAAAGCAGTTATCTGTCATTGAAAAGCCTTATTACTGCAATCTTGATCTCTCTCTATGATGATGGCAGATTAGGGGGGTGTTTCACAAAGATCCTAAGTCGCACTCATCTCTAAGTTGGACTTTCAAGATACTATGTCCCTTTTGCAGCCAACATCAAATTCTGTAGAACTTTGCAGGAATAATGATTGTCATGTATGTCCTATCTGTGAAATTTCAACATTAGCAGTGTCCTAGTATTCAAATTATGCAAGGAAACCTTGTTAACTTCTAGCCTTCACTGTCAAGACACTATTGAGATATTGTAAATTGTTACATGTATATATCAAAACTTTTATTATAAACCACTCTGTGCAAAGATGAACTATCTGAAACAAAGTACTTACTTTCTTTCTGCATGACATCAACGGCCAAGACAGCCTGGGTCAAGTTATCCTTGTTTGACCTCATGTCGCCTAGGACTGCGTCGTTGACAAACTTCCTGAACTTGGAGCAGTGCTCGGGGACGAAGTTCTGCGGGGCGGGGATGTAGAAGTAGGGCGTGAACCCGTGGACGTGGCACAGGACACTATTCCCCACGTCGGTGACGCCGAACATCCGGATGATCGGGGTGGGGCCTGACGTAGCACCAGGCATGCCTTGGATATGCGATCCTGAAGAAATTGAAACAATGAGACTTCATGATAAACCAATACACTAAGTTCAGAAACAGATTAAAGGTATAGACCAGTAGAGATAAAAATGCGGTTCAAGGCTTTTGAGTGCAAAATATCCATTCAATATTGCATAAATATTGCCTTCAGAGGTTTAGATGACAATAATTCAACCTAAATTCGCAAAAAAGCAGAAATATATGCCCAAATGTTCAATGTTGAATTGCATTCGCGATATCTATCCGGGCCGGATCGATATAACTTACCAAATATATAATTTAGTACCGGTAGGCGGTTTCCTGCGGCAAAATTTGTATCATCACGTATTAGTCAAAACATATTCTTTCACATGATTGATAATAAGATCTTACATTTTGTTTTTTGAGAGGGAGGCGTTTTCAAAATTGGTCTATACCTTTAAAATTTATGGCTTACCAAGTTTAACACGTGTAATTTATAATTTTGTGAAACAGGAAAGTTTTGGATGTAAAATCCTAAAAAAATTGTAACATGGCACTTCATGATGATGAATCAGAACTATATAGTTCAGACAGATACGGATTCAAATTCATGGCTTTCCAAGTTTTAGCATGTGATAGAGTAAACATTTGTAAAACAAGAAACTTTAACAAATATCGGAAGGAGTCTAGATTCGCAAAAAAAGTCATGCTGGATAATGAGAGAACCATAATATTTTGCTTCTTTCCCCTCTATTTGCAAGGTTTCCTTATCACTGTAATTAACAATTGGGAATGTTTCTGGTTTTCCAGCATTGTTTTCTACTCATTTGAAAATATGGTAGGATGATGATGATGATGATGATGATGATGATGATGATGATGATGATAATGATGATGATGATGATGATGAAATTGATGATGATGAAGAAGATGACTATAATGATAGTGATGATGATGATGGTATTTGTGGTGATGATGATGATTATTATATTGATGATGATTTTAATGATGATGATTGTGATGATGATGATGATGATGATGATGATGTTGATGATGATAATGATGACGACGATGACAACAATGATATTGATGATGATGATCATGTTGATGATGATGATAATGACGATGATGATGAAAGCAGGTTTCAACGGTGAATTAATCCTCAAAAAACGTGTCACACGGAAATAGTATACTTACCAATATAATGCTCGAGATCAATTTGCTGGAAAACAATGGAGTCCTTTGCGGGGTCGATGGGAGCTAGCGGAGGACGAGGCCATTTTGGATGCTTGCTCTGTGATTTAGGATCTATTCATCAAACAAAGAAAAGCAAAGAAGATCACATGAATTACTACTACAGTTAAAGATAAACTTGAGTTCTGGTAAAAAAAAGAAAAAGAATTCTCACAGAATCAAACAAAACTTGCACTGAATGTTCAAGATTACAAAGATATTTGCCAAACAAGTTTGGTAGAAAATGTATACTGGCTGAGTAATGAGGATAGAAAGATAAGGAAATCAAGGTAAGTAGGCCCGACACCATTTGTGTAGTCCCATATACATCTTTCTGTGTACAGTACTTGTTACTTTACCAAGAATGGGCCAAATTTATTATGGTTTTGATGATTCCAGAACCTTGCAGTACACACCAATACTTACATGCTACATGATCAACTTTTTCTGATCCATTCCACACCTTTTCTTTTACAATGCAATCGCATGACCAGAACTCAACATTATCTTTAAACCTGCTTTAGTGACCACCTGTCTACAAAGACCACATTTTTTGTTTCCTTGCCAATGGTTTTTCATTGAAACATGTATTAAAGAAACTTGTACATAAAGACCACCTAACTGTAAAGACCATTTTTCTTGTCTCCCTTGCGGTCTTCATAGACAGGTTTCACTGTATCTCACTTTGGTCTTAATAAATACGGTCATCATTAAAAAATCAAAAATTGCTGTTTCTTCATCACTGTTAAAAGCACATGGTATCAAAACCATCAGTCAAATCTTCCAAATTGTTATCGTTGATAGGAATTTTGACAAGTAATTTTTTTGCTCTGCAAGGAAAGTATTATTTGTGACCAGGCAATATCAACACAATCAAAAAGTTGCATGGTGTGATTTTTAGCTAAACCAAATAAAGGTGTATTTGGTGAGGATGATCAAATTCTAGTTTTAACATTTTGGAAGCATAAAACAATCTAAAACTGGTAGGTTGGTCGTGTTTTTTTTCCATCCTGATCTTAAGCTTGTCTTCGTACTTTTCATTTCTTTATGATCCTGGCTACTGGTTTCATTTTGATGGCTTGAAATAATAATAAGTAAACTATAATTGCATTGATACCTGAGAATAACAAAGAACAACTTTCAGTTTTTTGTCTTCTGACATGTATGACGCAGTCTCTAATTTTTTAATTGGCGCACCATCTTTTACTCTCTTTTAATTTATTGGTTTTATTATCATAAGAAAATAGAACAAATCTTCACCACTGCTTGGAAATGGCGCTGGTCCTTGGAGCACTAGAAATGTCATAAATAAGAATAAGAGCTATAACTTTGAAGGCATTTCAGTCTGAAACAAGAACTCAATTATCCCTTTAACTCTTGATTGAATAATCTTTTACATTCTTTTTAATTTATTGGTTTTATTATCATAAGAAAAGAGAACACATCTTCACCACTGCTTGGTAACGGCGCTGATCCTTGTTCCGATCCGTTGGTCCCTTGTGACTCGGACTCGATCTGCTCCATCAAGGCCAGCTCTTCCTCAAATACCGACGGGTCCTGGTCCTCAAAGTCCTGGACCCTGGCCCTCTTTGCCTGAGATCCGCGAGGGGTGCCTCCTGGTTTGCGTTTAGAATCCATGGTAGTTTCTACAGCATCCTACAGGGAGAGGATATAGATCAAACAATCAATTAAACTTAAGTGAAATATTTAACCTTTTAAGGATGCTGAGAAAAAATTGTAACAAATCAAGATTTGACTAAAAAAATATCATGATTTTGGTATCGGATCAAATAGAAAATCGTAAGCTTTCTCCTCGCACCAATTTCTTATAACATTGAGTGAATGGCAGCCAGTGATAGCCAATAAGAAGGGCCTTTGTCTGCGCCAATTTAGTAAAATGAGGGTTAGACCTAGTGGTAGTGCAATTCTCCGAGATCGGATGAACGTTATGCGCATAGACTTCTAAAGTTCTAAGCTATTTAAGCTAAAGTTTTACGTGTTCTGCTCTCTCTTCATTCTTACTAATCTTAGTCTTTCTCTCTCTCTTTCCTTGTTCGTTTGTCTCTCTCAATCTGCATCTGACAATGTTGAATGTCTTGACTCTTGTGAGTTGTGACTTAACTTGATCTGTCAAGTCAAGTGTCAGTCACTGCACTTCACCGTCATCCAATCTGGCGCTGGCTCTCATTGTTACAAATACAATACAACAGATGTAGATGATTTGAAAGTTTGCCTGTTCTAACGCCAGCAGATCTCCCATAGGCCTATGCCATATTTGTTTCCATACTGCCGGTCTAGATCAACTTTTTTCATCTTCAAATTTTGTACAAACGCGAAATGCCAATTTCGCAGGACTGGTAACATGTTTTTTAACGAGTGGGACCGATTACGAAAAAACGTATGACGTAAACACAATTTTTACCTAAGTTGACGCCTTAAAATCAATAGAATGAATTAAAATATAGCAGATAATATCTCCTCGTGTTTGAAAACAACGGATGATCACAAAATATGAGAGGCCTGATCATACTTACAAAATCACATCAATATTTGGAAGCCCTCTTCCCTCTTTCAATGTCGCGCGGAATCTTCGAAATTCGGCGGGACAAGCCACTTCCTGTTTTGGACGGCGATCGCGGAGCTAAGCGGTCGATCGGATGAAAATTTATGCAACGCGTCGCGCAGCAAGGTCGGAAGAAGTGCAAGTGGAGGGGCCGAGGGACAGGGGGGGGGGGGGGGGGGGGGGGGGTAGGGATATGGACTTTAACTATATCTTTCCGTTATGTAAATCTCTCTCACCTACAACCACCCCCCCTCCAACTTATCATTAATTTACCAAATTTAGCTCATTAGCCTTAGCCTAGTAGCTACATCGATCCTCCCCTCCTCTTCATAGATATCTCTTTCTTATATATTCATCTTTCTTAATTCTTAATTACTTTCTCGGTTTCTTTCCTTTAGCTGCTTCTTTCTTTTTCCTACTAAGCTGATCTTCTTCATTACTATTCAGCAAACTATAGGATAAAGGCCATATTATATTTTTCTTGAAAGAATTTGATTTAACAATTCAAAGTCAATTGATACTATTTTGATGATGATTATTGTTATTATCATTATTTTTATTATTTTCATCTTCTTTATTATCATTATAGGCATATTTTGTCACTTCCAATTCAACATTTAATTTTCATGCATTTTCTTCCTTCTCTCCTGCCATATCTGTTTCCAGTATATATTCCTCTTCCATTTCTTCAATTTAAACTTTTACCCTTTTGTTAATTGACACTTTTATCTACTTCATCCAAAATCCACCCTAAAATCAAGCTGGTTTGAATAATTGTAGCCTGTAAGACAATCAGATTAACTGTTTGGTGAATGAGAAATACCAGTATATTCTTAAATTTGTAATAGTTGACTCTGCATAATAATTATTAAGTCAAATATGTTTAGAACACACACAAAATATTTTTGACTCATGCAAAACTTTACTTAGGAAGTGTAAATACATGTAATATATGTTTTGCATATTTTGGTCCAAAAATTGATTTGAATTAGAGTAAATTTGACATGCGCGACTTTTGTGCAGGTTTAACTGTATTTGAACATACCTATACAAATTGGCAGCTAGTGCTGCCTTTCCTTTGTCAACAGCTCTCTGTTACTTTCACATGGATTTTTTAAAAGTTTTGATAAAGAAGTGATGCTCATTTTCAAAGATACTGTATATCTACAGGTTTAATAAACATTTTTATTTGGCAGTTCGGAGGCAACTAAAAATTCACTCTTAAATTATTTCAAACAAAAGAAAATGTTACAAAGCCAAGAGTTACCAATTTGTGTCATGATCTTTAAAAACATTGACGAATCACAATTTTCTCATTCCATATTGGATTGCAATCATATTTCTTTCATTTTCTTTTTTAAGTGGTGTTCTTAGTTCCCTCTTTATATTCCACATCTAATCTGCAAAAAGAAACAAAACCAAACAAAAAGTCATTAACATTATTGAAGAAAAAAAGAAAAAAAAGAAAAAGAAGACAAACAAAAATTAGCAAACCAAAGCAATAAAAAGCAAAAGAATATAAATTCAAATAATGATTAGCTTTATTATTTACTTTACATAATAAATGTTCATCACACAAGAATTTTGTACATATCATGCAAACCCTCGATCGTTATCTCAAAATGCAATGAACAGGGAATATACATCATGTACAACACTGGATGAAAAATGAAAGTTTAGTTACATAATCGACGGTCCTATGTAGATAGATACCCAACACTCTCATCCAAAGACAAATTCAGTCACATTTATATGTTTTGTCTTGAGATTCAAAGAGTACAAAAGTGATCTGAAGCCTCTCATATTAACCTTAGGCTTTACAAAAATTGTTGTATTGCTCTTTGCGACCAACCAAAAAACCTTAAAGTCTACAGTCTGCTTTAAAAAAAAAGGTTTTAAAGACAAAAAAGTTTAATGAATCAACAATTATGTATTAAAGCATACAAAAATTATCTGCCAAAAGAGGGAAAAAAGCAACAAAGAAAAAAGAGGGGAAAAATAAAAATCAACCTACCCACCCAGGTGCTGGCTCCTAAAGGGCAATACAACATCTTGTTTTTAGGCCTTATAGAGGCACTTCATTAAAAACTGATGAAAAAAGTTTGAATGAAATGTGTACAATGCTGCAACGATATATGCCTTCTTACTAGTATTTTTTTTGCTTCAAAACTTGATGAATGATCGCATGAATGAGAGAAAGAAGAGGCTGTATATCAAATATATAAAAGGGGCAGGAAATCTGAAACATCTTTTGAAATATACATCTCGGCATAAAACAGAGAGGTACATGAACCAGTAATATTTGTTCTCTTAAAAAAAATGCTTGTTTCTTCCCTTTTCCTTTTGCCTCATTTTGAATATAATACACATGTTACAGGATGGAACACATACTGTCTAATAAATGAATGTAAAGCACAGGATATTACACAGAAAGATAGTTTAAAAATGAAAAGGAACCAATCAATCCCCAGAAGGTTTGCTACATTCATAATACAATGATCATACTAATTAAATACATAAATAAATAGAATTAAATTCTCATTTGTCCACCACCATATCTTAGCACGATATGACAGGAATTTTATCAAAATCCATCGTAACAAAATCAGAACTTTTTCAGGACAAAAATATTGACACTGGGTTTGAGAAGCAGTATTGAACTAAATATTATTAATAAAGTCAGTAATTATCTAAAACTGTATTTGTATCATCTAAATTTAATGTACACCTATAGATAAATAAATAATAACTAAAAATAAGGACAAAAAAGCTCAAATGCAGTTTGAAGATAATAAAACAAAAATTAGGAATTGTTATACATGTATTACCATCAAAGTATAGGGAAAAATTCAATTTTCTTGTAATGCTATCTGGTAAACAGCAATACATAGAGGTCTCCATATTAATTTCATTAAGAGTATTGTAACACATATTTTTTCCTTTTTTCCTAAAAACTGAGGTGGATTCAACTCATTTGATAGGAACAAAATTTCATAAGCTTCAGTGGTTCTCATTTTGTTCTTTCTTTTTTAATGTTCCTGTCCAGGCATGGATCTTTCTTCATTTCAGGGGAAAAGAAAAATCAATTTTCGTCCCATTTCCTTTGCCACAAGAGCCAAGAATTAAAAGTACAACTCATTGTAAATAAGTCAGAGGTTGACATTTATAATTTTAAGCAAAAATAAAATGCAATGCCTCCCATCATTACTAAAGTAACTAAAAGCCTATTCCTCTTCCAAACAAAAGCTACATTCTGTGTATCACAAGCGATACTTTAAAAAGTCAAAATACAAAGTACACTATTCCGCAATGTTTAAAAGGTCACTCAACTTTGTTACAAATGAGGACAGAAAACTTTTCAATGAAATATAACAATATTAATAGTAAAGAATAGTACATATACATCTGTAAATTATAAAGATTATGAATGATAGGAAAGCGAAATGTAAAAAATGTACATGAATTTTACTCACTAGTGAGGCTTAAATAATATCACATGATATGCTCATCTATCATATTGGTAATTATACAGCTTAAAGCCTGTCTGCACTAGTTTGGCCAGGAGGGATTAGACCTCCCTGCCTGGTCATTGACAGGTGGTTATCTCATCAAATCAGCTCTCAATTAACATTAAAAAAGGGGACCATGGGGGTCCAACAGGTTCCGCTTTAATAGGCATTGATTGCTATGTAGAGGGCCCAAGTAGCTACAAGTAGTGCAGTCCTGCTTTAATTTGATTAAATTATTCATGGATGCACTGCAAAATGAAAACCCTAAATGGTCTATTTGCTAGGATGCTTGAAGATAGAATTTGATATTGTACAAACAATTAAAAAAATGTATTAATAGATAGAGGCCTCTAAATCAATTTATTTTATTCTTTTTGGTTTTTGGTTAGGAATGTAGCATTACAACAAAGCAGAAACAAATTTAACTGTTGATGATTGAATACTTGACCTCCTTTTAACCTTTAACCTTTAACCTTCTCCGTTTTCACTCTCACATGAAGATATCATACGGGTATAATTTTACATAGTATAAACAATTTCTGAGTTACTCACAAAGACGCAATACCAAAAGTCACTACAAAATATAATAAAATACTAGAATTTAGATAAAAGAAACATGTAGATATATTTACAGGAATCAATTTTTTTTACACAAGGTTGTGTTACAATTAAATTTAAACAGCCTTTGAATTATACCACCACTTCAATTAAGAAGTTTATTTCTCTGAAGATTTTGTTCATTTTTGTTTAACCCCCTCTGTGACATAAAGTTCACAAACAATCATAACACATGAATGTTCAAGAAGAACGGGGTCCAACTTTCAATGTTGAATTTGTATTAGAATATTTAACATTGGAACAAACTTCATGATGTACACACCTGTTTCTTTTTTAAGAAGAAGAAATATATGCCATTGGCTCTGTAGTAGATCAGTAGTCTCATAACCGGGAGGTCACACATTTGAAACCAAGTCAACGCACTAAGGCTGCAAGGCATTAATCCTCATTACCAAGTCCCTTGGAGAGGACTTAAAAGCTGTGAGTCCCCTGCTTATTGAGCAGTCAGCTAGAAACAAACTATCAATCCATCAAACAAATCTTGTAAACCAAACAAGAAGTTGGGGAAGGAATGGAAAGATGGATTAAAGACTACCGGTAAACAAAACTTAAAGCGAATCATTTGACACATTTCATCTTTTGTTCAACCCTTCCATACAATCACATACAAGAATCTGCGTGTGAAGCTGCATGGTTCGATTAACATTAAAGTTTTTTCTTTCTTTTTTTGGAACAAAATTATGCATTTGTCTTCATTCAATGTCACTCTACAATGAAACCATTGATAAAATCTCACAATCTCATTCATGAATCTCATTTAGATTTGTTTGTAAACCTAGTAGCACAAAAAACCCATACAATGTGAAAGGACCTAATTCAACCAGTTTACCTTTCATTCTTGAGTTGGGTGAAAAAAAAACCCATCACATTTACAAGGGGTATGAATAATTCAGTTGTTAACTATAAATATTTCTCAAGTACCATTTGAACTCTCTTGGTAATACAGGAAGGATGAGCCATTCAAATGGTACTTCAGGCTTTTGGTAACAAAGGAATTACCTGTATCACTCCGACTTGCCCAAAACTTGCAGGCATGGTAGTTCATATGCTGGTATAATGACATCATTGCTCTTTGATGACTACACTCATGTAGCAGCGTAATCAGGCAATGCACCCATATCTTTAATCAGTAATCGAACCATTCATAATGATTTAAGTATTTCATGGTATGAAAGCACTTGCAAAATTCGCAAACACTTCATGTCTGTTCTTGGCCTGGCCCGGTATTCAATTCAATTAAAAAACATCAGAACTATGACTATTCTACTTAGTTTTAGGCTTAGATGAAATACTTAGTCAACTTTCGTGTTCAGCTCAAGCTTTTCGTTAAATTTTTTACCCTAAATTTAAGACAGCTCCCTAGCAGACTTAAACCAATTATTTTGGAGGCTTTGATTGGCAGGCATATGGTTCTCAGAGCAGTCATCATAAGCTGCGCACAATTGCGCGCATTTAATGCGATGCGTCCTTTGCACATTTTTTTGGATTGCCAGTGTGACATCACAATGGTTATCAGTAAAGTATTTAACCTTAAAGTCGGCTTATTAAAGTAACAATCACAGATGTGAACTGAATACAAGTAAAGAACTTACTACTTAGCCAAGTAAAATGTTAAGTAAAGTACTGACTTAATCCACGAACCGAATTGAATACGGCTCCTAGTAATTCAGACTCTAGCGCACACCTATCACTGTGCAAAAGATCATATATAGAGAAAAGGCAAATGTTGATTGGATAGATGAATTTCTCTCTTTAAAGATGTTTTTTCCTTTCGCAGACCTTAAAACCTGCCTCTCCTTGAATCCGGTGGTACACGTATATGGAAGAGGTCTATTATTAGGACCCTCCCACCAAAATTTAAAAATGGAAACTGGCTTTCAACTCATACATTTTGAATGTTTAATTACAATTAGTTATTTTTCTAGACTCGAAAAATATTTGTACATAATTCAAAATGTATTCAACCATTAGTGATTTGAGAATAGCTCCCTCTACGACAATATGAAAACAGCGCTAGAATGTCATTTCTTACAAAGAAGTTTCAGAACGTGTGACTGTAAAATGCACACACAGTATCTGAAGGATATATTTTAAACACTCGCAGAGTTTCATGGAGTTTGCACAAGTCTGCAAAGGGGATTTTAAATCTACCATTTTATCTAACATCTGCTTCTTTTCTCTCGCTACAGGAACATTCTCTCCCTTCGCCTCTCATCTTTCTTTCTCTCTTCAATGGCTGTGTAAGAAGTGGTGGTATAATTCGTCATCGTTGATGAAGCCTCCGGAGAGAAAATAAGGGGCTGTGGGGGAAGGGAGGGGGGCAGCGGTGGCAGCCTGTGTTATGAAGATGACTTCAACTCTTTTACAAGCCTGGAGTGAGAGAACGGCAACAAGGAGAAAACATGGGGATAAAGTCAATTCAATGCAATTCAATAATGATAACATTTTTCCCCTCCAAAACATGATTTACATAGATTGCTTTAATAAGTTGCGCAGGTTCATTATAATAATCTTTGGAATTCTAGATACACCTTTAGATGACGTCAGTGAATTTACATTCATCCTTTCATATGTGACACATTGATTGTCAAGTGGAGGTTAACATAATACCAAACTGGATATCTGTTTTGAAAAGTTGTTTATCTTTAGGTAAAGATGTCATAGTCAAGCAGATTAATCACTTGACTGTGTATGCAAAGTTCATTCTTTTACAAGCCTGAGGTGAGAGGATACAAGGTGAGATTGAGATCTATAGAAGAGTGACAGAGAAACAAACAAAGATGGATTAAAAAAATGAGAGGAAGAAAGACAAAACGAGATGAAGATCTTATTTACTGGGTGTAAGCCACAAATATGTTTAAATAAGAGATGAAGATTATTCCAATTGTATTCAAACCTTTACTTCAATAATGGCTTTCAAATAAAGAATTGATTAGAGCTAATGGCTGAATTGTGCATGCTTTAAGTGACATAGTCTCGAGGGTGCAACATAGCTGGTGGAAATGGCTTTCTTAAGGATGCAATCTACAACAAGGTGTGTGAGTTTTTCTTCATCTTTCCTATTTTAAATTGCTGATCGTCACGAAGTAGCTAGCTTTTGGGATATTCTAGTCATTCTAAACCCAGTGACTAGGGTATTACTGTCTGCGCTTCAGTAGGTTATTTTAAACTGGTAAGGCGCTGTATAAGAAGCAGCAATTATTACTCTTAGAAAAAATGAATGACTAGACTCACCACTGCATTGCCTCATCCAATCCCTCTCCTTTGAGAGCCGACGTCTTGAAGATCTGGTACTTCCTACTCCTGAGGGCGGGTAGTCCGAGGGCGGTGGCCACCTCAGAGGGCGACATTGCACCGTCCATGTCTTGTTTGTTGGCGAAGACGAGCAGCATTGCCTTCTTCAGCTCCTCCTCCTATAGACACACAGAGCAAGATAGTTAGAAAGCATAACTTTAAAAAAAAGATAAGTCCCTGGTAGGTACAAAGGTTGTTTGTCTCAAAGGGATCGTTTAACAATGTTAAATCTGAGATACACGGCCCTACGTGCTATCAGTGTCTGTGATATGGTGTAATATTGAAGCCCTAAAAAATTGCGCTTCAAAACGATCCCTAAAACAATGGGCTACATTACCTCTAACATGGTGACTAGTTCTGACTTTGAGATGCCTATTCTGTCTCTATCACAGCTGTCCACTACGTAGATGATAGCATCCGTGTTGGAGTAGTAACATCTCCAATATGGCCTGGTGGTATGAGGAAGAGAGAGAGAGAGAGAGAGAGAGAGAGAGAGAGAGAGAGTGAGGGAGAGTGGGGAGGGAGGGAGGGAGTGAGAGAGAGAAAGAGAGAGAGGGAATGGGGAGGGGGTTGAGAGAGAGTGTGTGTGTGTGAGAGAGAGAGAGAGAGAGAGAGAGAGAGAGAAAGAGAGTGTGAGAGATCATTCAATCTAATATTTCTTCATCACACATACCGGTAGTCAAAATTAAGTTTCCTTGTTCATTGCTATGAAAGTCAATAGTCAATACTTCTTTAAAGTTGCTCATGCGTGGGTATATGAGGGCAGCACACTCTGCCAACGGGTATTACACTCCCGTGTGTACTAGTGTCCCTTTATGCAAACGTCCGTACGGGAGCATAATACCCGTTGGCTCAGTGTTTCGCCAAGTTGCCTACTTCACGAACGACTATATACCCAAGCTTGAGCATCTTTAAGCATTACTGATAACATTACTAATATTGGTAAAAACAAAAACAAGAACTTACTAATAATAACAACAACAAAAGCAATTGTCATCAGTATAATCATAACAACAACAACAACAAATATAGTGAAAGTAATATTAATAAAATAGGCTATTTATTAACAAGTAGATCAAATTGATAAAGTGTACATTGAATGCAACAGTTTTATGAAGAGCCAAGCGTTCCCATCTTCATCAGTTACAAGTTCAATCATGTTACCTTGAAATTCTTACTCAATTGTAAGACCTTTTTTTAAAAACAAATATGCTTCGGATACTGAATTGGTAATTTATCAGAAATAACAAGATTGGCACGTATACTATAAGAAATCAGTGGACCAGGGGGGTGTTTCACAAAGCCTTTTTTCAATGACAAATGGCAAAAATCAGTGACCAATCTGCTGATAACCAATTAGAAGCAAGGATTTCAGTAGCTTATTACACAAACTGTCATTTGTCACTGATGACAAGTTTTGCGAAACACGCCCCTGGTTTAGCCAGACTTTTCTAGCTCTGCTTTTAATTCATATCAGCTATCGATCGACACATGAAGGAGAGAGAAATGAAGAAATCCTACTTACCTAATACTCGTTTGACCGCCAAGATCCCAGACTTGGAACTTGAGATTTTGGTATGTGACTGTTTCAACATTGAATCCAATAGCTGCCACAGATAGAAAGGTGAAAAAATGTAATTTAATGCAAAAAGAACATCAAACATGAATTAATACAAAGTTAAACTTAATACTGTCATAACCTGGACTCTTGCTGAATAAACCATACTCAATATGCATATGCGGAGGTATAGGTAAAGAGCATGACATAAAATTGTTGGATCTGTACATTGGATACTGGGAGAGGGCAGCAGATGACCTAGGTAATTGGAGGGGCCTTCTTCGACGTCAACTCGTAAAGGCGAGGAAAAGCTCCTAGACCTGGCTGACCAGAAAAAAGCCAGGAGAAACTGAGGCCCATAACAATGAGCATGTTTACCGGTATGCAAATAATACTTATATATATGTGGCCGGTGCAAAACGCCATTGGACTACCAACACAACATTTACTAGAATGCCCTATCCATGGTCTACTCTCACTGACAGAGGCCTTCTATAAAACTTTGAACTTAAAACATAGGTGCATGCATTTCAATCTGGCCACCTAATCTGGCTCACCTTGACAAACACGCTGTACGAACACTTAGATAAGGCAAGGTGCTATGCCAGGGTAACTTTCATTAAATTCTCATCAGCATTTATAGAACCCCTCATCCTACTACAGAAACTTCAATATCGAGTTCAGTCATCTCTTAGACCGAAAGCATGTAAGAGTAAGACCTATTTATTTACTTATTTGAATTACGATGACTTACTTGGAATGGTTGTGACTACTTCTCCAACTTGTAATCTGTAGAGGATAGTTGTCTTCCCTGCACCATCCAAACCGAGGATTAGAATACGTAGCTCCTTCGCGCCAAACAGGCTGCCAAATAAATTTGAAAAGAAATTCCCTGTTGACACAAAAGAGAAACACAATTTATATTGGAGAAATTCATCTTGAAAGTTTACAGCAAGCTTGTGAGCTTTTTAAGCCTGGCTGCACTACTTTGACCAGGAAGAATTAGACCTCCCCGCATGGACAGGTGGTTATCTCATCAAATCAGCTCTCAATTAACATACCGGTAAACAAATGGAGACCATGGGAAACCAACGGTCACCACTTTGGCATTGTTTGCTATATAGAGGGCGCAAGTAGCTATAAGTAGTGCAGTGGGGCTTTAATGAAAGAAATGGAAGATAGATGATGAACTATGCAAGGCCTTAGAAAGTTGGTCAAATCTTCTGTCAAATGTCCCCCCTAGGAAGACCCAATTATTTAGAAAGTGTCTCTAAACTGCAAATGAAATATGTTTCTAATTTGAAGTTTGAAGGTGAAACTACATGTAAAAGGTGTTTCTTAAAGTTGAAGACCAGTTCTGGTCATGCGATTGCATTGTGAAAGAAACGCTGTGGAATTGATCAGAAAAGGTTGATCATCTAGTATATACATGTAAGTAATGGTGTGTACTGCAAGGTTCTGGAATCATCAAAATGATAAGAAATTTGGCCCAGTCTTGGTAAAGTTACAAGCACTTCACACAGAAAGATGTATATGGGACTACGTGACACGTGCGCGATATCTATCAGGTCCAAATAAATATAATAATTTACCAAATATATCAATTAGTAGGCGGTTTCCAGGCAAAATTTGTATCATCACATATTAGTCAAAACATATTCATTCACATGATTGGTAATAAGAGCTTCCATTTCATTTTTTTGTTGAGAGGGGCGTTTCTAAAACTGGTCTTTACCGTCAACTGAAATTTAAAGGTGTTTCTAAACTGAAGCGTAAAGTTTTTTCTAAACTGAAGCTTAAAGTTATTTCTTAACTGAAGCTCAAAGGTGTTACTAAACTGAAGCTTAAAGGTGTTACTAAACTTAAGTTGAAAGTTATTTCTTAACTGAAGCTCAAAGGTGTTACTAAACTGCAGTTTAAAGTTTTTTCTAAACTGAAGTTTAAAGTTCTTTCTATACTGAAGCTTAAAGTTCTTTCTAAACTGAAGCTTAAAGTTGTTTCTAAACTGAAGCTCAAAGGTGTTACTAAACTGAAGCCCAAAGGTGTATCTAAACTGAAGCTCAAAGGTGTTTCTAAACTGCAGTTTATAGGTTGTCCTAAACTGAAGCTCAAATGTGTTATTAAACTGCAGTTTATAGGTTTTTCTAAACTGAAGTTTAAAGTCACTTCTTATTATTTTTATTTAAATTTGTCCAAATTATGCAATGAGTGCAATAGATGAAACGAATGTCATTAATGTCATTAGTTTCATCTATTGCACCAGTAACGACCGTCACAAAAGGCAACAACAAACATGACAAATGTGATGAATTTGGAAATTTTTGGTGTCATTGACATTGTCTTGACAGTAGAGGCGCTCGTCTGAGAAGGATCGTACGCAGAAACGAGGATCGTCTTCGTAAACGGACAGACGCGTCCGCAAAAATAAGTATCGTCCGCATTTTCACAGACGTTTCACATTTCCGATCTATGCGTTAGGGATGCGAAAAACAGATTCCGCCATGATTTTCTTGATGCGTTTTACATTGACTTTGTTCAGACACTTTCACATTATGAGCGATATATTTTCATTCAATTCAATTCAATACAATTTCAATATATTGACCAATTTTGGAGAAAAAAATTGCTCACATCATAAAGATCTAGATCTAGGGTCTACTTTGATTCAGAAATCCGGAATCCTTCAGAATATTGCTATACAGAAATTGTCTATGTTATCATAAACAAAATAAGTGAAATATTTTAAGCATTCGAGTGAATGGGATGGCCCGGAAAGGTTACAATTTTTTTTTAAACAACAATAAAAAGAACGTAAATTTCAGGTAGCATTTTGATTGTATTTGCGGATAGAGAAAGGAACAAAGTAATTTAGAAAACATTTAGTGCGAAAGTAGACAGAGAATTGGGGTCATTTTATCACGCTAAATCTGTTATTCACATCGCTATTACGCGGTTTGGGAACCCGGAGCCCACAGAGCGCTGATGAAAGAAAACGTACACGGAATGCGGACGGCCCTTAATCTTGGACCAGCTTTGACTTTGTCAAACTCAAAGGATTGTTTTATAATAATATTAATAATAGAAATAAAGAAAATACAAAGACTTTAACGTAGCATACATGAACTCAAAAGCACAAGCAAGACTCGACTGTCAATTAATTGCGATCCTTGTCGTGTCACATCACATGATCACACTTCACACACTCACAGAATATATCGAAGATATCTTGCGACACAATTTTTAACGTGTGGGACCAGAGGGATAATTTGTAAGAGAGACACCTTTCGAATCCACGACGGATAATCCTTCCATTGCTTAAATATTTGTTAATATTGCATGTAAAATACACAATTGAGTACATACATTCACAGAAAAGTGATTAAAAGCAGGTTTCAATTTCTTACCCATATTTTATGCCGGTGATGGACTCGGCATACGCGTAAACTTCAACGTGTACAATTTCTATTTTCTTTTCGGCCAAACGTATGACGTCACGTGACCCTAGATGACCCTAGATATGTAGACTCTACACACAATCAAAGTTAGGTTAATCATCTTACAAAAATGGCTTTCATTATTATTTTTTGCTGTTAAGATGTTTGCCACTTGGCTATCGATGTCATGAACAAATGGAAAGAAAGGAAAATTATGCATAAACTACAAAAATAAATCTCGATCATCACATTTATATTATAGCAGAAGCCATAACAAAAATTGCCTTGCAATCTAAATATTTCTCTATTTATCTACTTTTACGGTCATTAAATGTAAATCGTCTCTTTCTAAATAATGATAAAATAATATATTTAATAATTTCTGTATATTTTTAATGAAGAATAATCTCTTTCGAATAATAAAAAAGGAATATAACAGAATAGACTGCGACTGTCTATACTTTGGGGGAAATCCCACATGTGGCGCTTGATGGTTGGTACGTAGCTGCATACAGTTTTGCATGTAATGAACGCCGTATACGCAGTATATTGAATTAGAAAGCGCGCGCTTGGCAGAAGTACATAAACAAACGTGTATAAGCCCGGTGCAGATGCATGTATCTTTACCACTGTACTGCATGCACTGTTGTAGAACCAGTGGATGGATGAACTGTGACTGTGTCTGACTGATGTAAATGCGACTTCTTTTCTGAAACTCGTAGTTTCGAAAGTACCAATCCACCACCAGCATCATGACTGCTCAGCTTTTCATCGGAAGACTGAGCAAGAATACACGACAGAGAGATGTCGAGGACATGTTTGATTATTATGGCAAAATGTCTAGATGCGAGCTGAAATTTGGTAAGGACTGTCTAACTTAGTAACTCTAACTTCTAAGTTCTAACTAACAACATTGCATGAGACTGAGAGGATGTTGTTGTCTGATGAGTTGACTGACTGTGAATGTGTGAAATCATGAGACTTGATTGCAGATTATGGTTAATAAAAAGTAAACAACACTCCACAGTAACTTTTATAAGGAGCAAGTTTTGAAGTCAAACTAAGATTTTATTGATTGAAGTTTGAACATTTAAAAATATTTATTAAAAAATGTAATGCAATAGACTTCTATTGTTCTAACATGTTTTAAGATGAACATTTTAGATCTTGTGTTGTTGTTTTTGAGGGGGCAGGGTATTGCTAATAATAGAATGGAATACGATTACAAGGCTAAACATCGGCCTTTTATTTTAATCATTTTAATGCAATGGGACCTTTTAATTTGATTCAATTTTGATTTGATTTATACCAATTAATTAAGTTAAATTTGCATTCTAACGAAAAAAGCCAGTACCGCTCATTCACTTTGAAAGTAGCGTTTCATTGCGTGTAATGCCTATTTTGCCATGGAATTCCACCTCCCCTAGACTTTACAGACAATTGTGTGTCTGCGCACTCGATGATCAGTGGCTATTTCAAGAGAAAGCTCGCCTAGACACTGCAGACTCCATACTTAGTTATGTTGTCATTTGCATTGAACTTCAGAATGTACCCTACCAATAGGGTTTATCTTTATGAACGTCCAACACCTACATGTAGGGTTAGAGTTAGGGTTAGTCTAGTGAAAATACCTTAGAAACTTTAGTCTTTAGATTTAGCTTAATTGGTGAAGCGTTGGTTTGCCTAAGAACATCTAGTCAATTTTTGTGGTGGGGTATTCTAGAGTTGTTCCGTAATTTGTTTATTCATGTTAATTAAATGATGGCATGCTGCCATGCTGCTCAGTAGGCCTACTCTCACCTCTAATCTGATGAAAGAAAAATTTGATCTTGTCACAAGAATGTCATTCAATTAATCATTTGATTCTTGCGTTGGTTTGCCTAAGAACGTCTAGTCAATTTTTGTGGTGGGGTATTCTAGAGTTGTTCCGTAATTTGTTTATTCATGTTAATTAAATGACGGCATGCTGCCATGCTGCTCAGTACTCTCACCTCTAATCTGATGAAAGAAAAATTTGATCTTGTCACAAGAATGTCATTCAATTAATCATTTGATTCTTGACTAAATTGTCTCGATATCAAAGTCAAAGGTTTGCATTGGTCGGAGAAAAAACATCCTCTGTATTCGAACCCAGGACCTCCTGGTTAAGAGACCATTGCTCTACCACTGAGCCACCGTGCCTCCTAATTCGCATTTTGCACTGACCTAAATTATATTAATTTTATTGGCCTTTGATTTTTTCTTAAAAATGCTATCAGTATGGACAGTTCAAGTTGTATGTACATGTAGACTTGCCCTTGAAAGGTGGAAGACTGTTGTTGTGTTTCAAGATTGAACTGAAACTAAATCAATGTTTAAAGCATTGTATCTATTGTACACTTGTAGCATGAGAAGGGGGGGGGGGGGGGAGAGTGGTGGACCCAAATTAGATTAATTTGATTGGCCTGTTGTTGTTTTTTCTTCTTCAAAAGACTAACACAGTATGTACAGTTCAAGTTGTATATTGTTGACTTGCCCTTCAAAATGGTGGAAGATTGAACTGAAACTAAATCAGTGTTAAAAGCATTGTATCTATTGTACCCTAGTTGCATGAGAATGGTGAGTGGTGAAGGAACAATTTACTGCACTTTGATATTTTAGCAATTCTTGAATCAATTAATTTTCTGAAAATAATTGCTCTCTTCTGCTTTATAATGGTGTTTCTCATATGTTCCTTAGTGTATACAGTTAAGGAAGACATACATGTAGGGCAGGTTAAAGGTAAAGACCAGTAATGGTCATGCGATTGCATTGTGAAAGAAACGTTGTGGAATCGATCAGAAAAGGTTGATCATCTAGCATCTAGCATCTGCAAGGTTCTGGAATCATCAAAATGATAAGAAATTTGGCCCATTCTTCGTAAAGTTACAAGCACTATACACAGAAAGATGTATATGGGACTACCCTATATCTCTCACCAGACTATGAGAGAAACAAATTTACCAAATATATGAATTAGGAGGCGGTCTCCCGCTTTTTTATCATCATGTATTAGTCAAAACATATTCTTTCACATGATTGGTAATGAGAGCTTCCATTTCATTTTTTGAAATTGGGGCGTTTCCAATACTGGTCTTTACCTTTAAGTAAATTATATTTTTGTATACCGATATATTATACCAAAAAAAATGGTAAAAAATCGATGTTGTACTTGTTGTGAAGGATTTGTATTCTCAAATGGCCTTGTTCTTTCAATGTCCTTGTACTATGATGTACACACATACCCAGATGTGTTGGTGTACACAATGTGTGTATATTTATTGAATAGGGTGAAATTAGGTCAACTTTATTTTAAAAAAAGCATGTACACTGTATGGCCTTCAGAGATACAGGTGTACATGTCCTTGTACGTGTTGCTGGTTTATGTGTAAACTTCATGTGCAATCAGTCGCTCACTTCATTTTAATCTGTCCAAGTCGGGATATATTGTCAGGGCTACATTGATCACTAGAGATGTAGTGTTCTTCAAATTGGAAATAGTTATATTTATCTTTTATTGCTATCATTAGAATATAACAAAACATAATGAGTGATTTCAAGTTGGGTGTTAGTGTTTAGAGCAGTCAAGAGCTCTTAAATCGAGCGGAAAATTTACTGATGAAATAAGAGCCCGATACCGATATCAAAATCGATAGCTTAACACCAGCTGTGACGTCACACATACTTGATTTCACGACGATGATTTAAAAATAGTACATCAAAACTAAAGATATCGTGAAAAGTACAGAATAAATTTACACCTATTTCTCTGGTCTTATAAAATGACTCATTTTACATATAAGAATATATGAATTACCTGTTTCACATATTTTTATTTGATCGTCAGACAATAAATTGGCGTCGTTCGTGCGTTGACTGTGTGCGGATACAACACTAACACCGAACTGGAAATCAACATTTGCTTAATCCCTAGGGGCTAGTGTTAGTGAATATGACATTTGTACGTAAAATATTAATACCAGCCACAAAGGTCGGTTCAGCAGACGACAATTTTGCAAAATCGATAACACTAGCTACCGGAAGTTGACAATATTCAGAGGTCAAAGCCTTAACACCAGCTGATTTCCATTTCGGTGTTTAAGGCTGGTGTTAGTGTTTATTAAACACTAACACCAGCCTTAAACACCCAACTTGAAATCACTCAATGTCTGTCATTGTCAGCAATGTAAGTGTTGCCAACTTAAGGATCATAAAGCTTTTTTTCCCTTTTAAAATTCCTTGTCTCAAACGCAATCAAGCCAGCCCATGAAACAAGAATAGATACAGTGGGTGCAGACATTTTTGCCATTTCTACTCGTGCATCTGGCAGTTTCTTTTAGTGCTCTGAATTAAAATGAATTGAGCTAAACCACAAAATGTTGATTGATTGTGGCAAAAGGGTTGATGGGAGAAGATAAATTATATAGACAAAGGAGAGAAAAAACATACTGTATGGCCTTCATTTTAAGTGTAGTATACATGTACATGTATTACTGTATGTAGCTGGTTTTATTTTATACAATACTGAGTCCCTCACTTCATTGGTCGCTAATACCTGTTTGAAACTTTGAATTTTAACCAAAGAAAATCTACTTTCATATTGGTTATTTGTTATGCTTGGTAATAAAGCTTGACTACTGCACTGTTTACATTTTTATATTCGTTGATACCATGTGTAAACCCAAGAAGATCCATAATGCTCATATATTAAAGCTGATGAAATTGATAGATATTCATTCATGTAAAATATCAAATATTATGATACTTTTTATGTCAGGTATTCTTACTTGACCATCAGCCTTTTCACACACAGCTAAAATTCATCGTATCTAGAGATGATTAGAATCATCGTAAAGTTTTAAACATGTTTATAGACAAAATTTCCCAGTGTGAACATCGTTTATACGATGTTGGGATAGATACGAAGTCGCGATCCATACGCCCCTAAAAGCAGGCTGCAGATACGAAGTTCGTATCTAGTGAGCTTGACATTTTGTGTGTGAAAGGTTATTCGTGTTTAAACGTGTTTCAGACGTGTTTAAACTGAATGGAGCGTGCGCTTTGATTGATGTGACATGACCTTCAATGCGCAATGGCACTACTGCGCATTTTACGAGCAGTAGTTAATCACGAAACGATTAACGATCGCACCGAAATTTCTGTGTGTGAAAGGCTCGTGATTAGTTTAAACACGTTCGAAACACGTTTATACTAGTCATGTTTATAGAATTTTAGCTGTGTGTGAAAAGGCTGCATGTGACATAATACATTGATGTTCTTTATTTATTTTACGTCAAAATGTTATATTAGTCAATGTATTATTTTAATTCAATGTTTTTAATTTTCTTTTCCTCTTTTTCTTTTGATGTCGTAGGTTCTGGCATGGGTAAGTACAACATAGAATTTATGTGTACATTGTAGATCAATAACTCATAAAACATCTGATTGAGAAATGTAAAAGGTTATTGGAAGTACACATGTAATATGTTCATGTACCTGTACATCAGTTGTGCACTGTGGGGAGTGGGGACTCACATATGCGTTTAAAATATAGAAAGATTTACATCCCATATTTTGTGTATTAAAACTACTTTTAAATGAAATTAAATGGCAATTTTTGTGTAAAGTCTTTTTACGGAAGAGTTATAGGCAATCTGATTTATTTGTATTGGGGGGAGGGGGGGGGGGGGGGATGGAGGGGGCATTTGTTTCAGTTTTTTCATATACTTGCTGTCCATGAAAGAAAAAAAAACCCTACATGTACCTGATTAAAATGTTGAAAATATGAGAAAGATTTACATCCCATATTTTGTGTATTAAAACTACTTTTAAATGAAATTAAATGGCAATTTTTGTGTAAAGTCTTTTTACGAAGAGTTATATGCAATCTGATTTATTTTTATTGGGGGGAGGAGGGGGGGGGGAGGAGGGGGGGGGGGGGAGGGAGGAGGGGGGGAGGGAGGGGGCATTTGTTTCAGTTTTTTCATATACTTGCTGTCCTTGAAAGAAAAAAAAACCCTACATGTACCTGATTAAAATGTTGAAAATATGAGAAAGATTAAAAAGGCTGTGTTTTCAGAAGTCGTGGATATCATTTCCTTTTTTATGTTTCTTTACAGCATATGCCTTTGTGGATTATGTCGACAAACGTGATGCAGAGGTACGTCTGAGATCTTGATTTTTTTCTAAAGATAGTATTTTTGGTACAATATCAGGTATTTTGCCATTAATTTGCTTTGAGACATTGTTCAAGTTTAATGTCGATATTACAGTTATGATGTTATTAGAGTTGATGAACAGACTGTATAACATTATTTCTACTCCACAACTTCTACGGTAATTAGATGCCAGTGGACTCTGGCCTCAGCCCTTCAGATTCAACCTCAGTTCCTGAAAACTAGTCTGATAGTACATTGTATGTGTGGATAAGTGCCTACATGTTTTTATATTTATTGTGTGATCATTTTTTCCTTCCCGTATGCCATGTTGTTCCAACTCTGCATCTCGTTAAGATTCCCTATTATGAAATTCTAATTCTTGGTATTTTGGACATGATATTCATCTTAAGTGAAAAATGACATCCGTTTGAAATAAATACCCATCTAAATTTAAAAATAGAGTATTTCCCTCAGGTATTCATGCCTAAAACACTGTGCTAAGCCCGTCCCCTTTTAAACTCTGACGTCAGGTGTTTTTTTAATCAAACCACAGCAATCAAATATATTTTTACATGATTTTTAAAGCCAAAGAAAATACACACCTTGTTGAAGGTAAATGTACCAGAATGATCGACAAACAAGGAACCTGAAAAACGGCAGTGGTTCAGGAAGATCAATTCATTTGTTGGTATCTTGGCTTGATGCCATTGGGAAGTACAATTCAATCACATGTTTGGTAACTTTGGGGGTTTTCCATTTTTTAAACACTATACCATTACCATGCTATTCTGTTGGAATTTTAGGCAGGCGTGAATAGAGACAAACATTTTTAGCAAGTTGATTATTGCAAGGACCTACTAAGTCCATGCTTCGTATTTGGGGTTTCCTTTTTTTAACACTATTCAATGCAATTTTGTTGGAATTTTATGCAGATTTTATTAAAAAGAGACAGTTATTTTTAGCAAGTTAATTGTTGCTAGGTCCTACTACAATGTAGGCCCATGCTTGGTATGTTTGGTAACTTCAGGGTTTCCTTTTTTTTTAACACTATTCAATGCAATTTTGTTGGAATTTTAATTTTATGCAGATTTTATTAAAAAGAGACCATTATTTTTAGCAAGTTAATTGTTGCTAGGTCCTACTGCAATGTAGGTCTACTCTATGGTTGTTTTAATGTGCAGGCAAACCAAGCTTCCAAGATATTCCTTTTCTTAAACCTCACCACAAATAAATTTAGAATATTCATGTTCACGTTTTAAAATGTTCTGCACAAATCTTTCCCTGTTTGCAGATGGTTCTCAAAAACTGTACCCGGCATTCTAAAGGTTAACATTTACAGAGTTAGAAGGAAATGATAACATACACATTGCGTACAAAAGTTGAATCCGACTTGGGTTCCAGTCTACTCGCTCCCTATTCTATATGAGCGTGTATGTGTGCGTCAACTAGATTTTGAATACAGTATACCGTAGCAACACCATAGGGGTGTTTCACAAAGATCCTAAGTCGAACTTAACTCTAATTTGGAATTTAGCCTTAAAATGAAATGACAATAAATTCAAAAGCAAAATTGAAGTATTTTAGACTCATCATAAATTCTACATCAAAAACATGAAATCTCCTTGAATATAACATATGAATGACTTGAATCAACATGTTATGCCTTTTAAAATAACTTTTACAAAATATTTTCAAAGATGCTAACAGCTTTCCATAATTTTAAATCCAACTTAGAGATAAGTTTAACTTAGGATCTTTGTGGAACAGCCCCCATGTTTTTTACTGATTGGTACACTGTGCACTTGAAGTTATCATTATGTATCTAATTCAAAATTCTCATACTATCTCAAATGTGTCCACATGTACATTCCTTTAATTGAGCGGGAGTCTTCAATGTTTATTCATTAATAATTGATGAAGATATGTACATGTATGAGATTTGTAGGGCCTCTAATCTACTTGAAATCAAATGCACAATTAAGGCGCACTTGTGATAAAAAAGGAAAACCAGAAATTAGACAGTTTCACACAAGGGGGCAAAGTCTAATCTCATATCTCGTATCCGATGCTGCTCATTAGGCCTGTCTTCATCAGCTCGAGATTGCCAAATATCCCGCTATCTATCCTGATTGCAAATTGTCCAGTTAATTTCCGTTTTCATCAGCCCGTAGTTGCAATTAGCGGGATATTTGGTCGAGATAATCATCCCAAGATATCTTGGGGGTGCGTCTTCACCACCCCGAAGACTCACACTTTGCGTGAATGCTGAGCAAAATATCTTGAGCTAATTTCTCGAACTGAGTTTCAAGTTTCAAGGTCGTCAAGTCTCGAGCTGATTAAGACGCGATTTGTAACTTCGGAACTATTTCCCAAATCAGAAACAGCAGGCTATTTGGCAATCTCGAGCTGATGATAACAGGCCTTTTTAGACTCCTCTCTTCTGACTTTGCTTTGAATTCATGAGCAAAAAAAAAACACCTTTCAGTGTAAAGCATAGACAACAACATCACACATACAGATCGTGTTTTCAATTAAAGTACATGCACTGTAGTTAATAGCCGTATGGTAGAAGTGCTCAATTTTTTTTATTGATTTACGGGCAACACCTTTCTATCTCATTCGAGTGCATCATAAATCATTGTCATCGCCATCTGGGCAATTAAATGTATTGTATTTGATTAAAAGGAAAGTGAATCCATAGTTGAGTTCACCCGACAGTCGGACAGTCTGTTAACTTTATGTTTAGGTTATAGTTTGTAGTTAGGGACCATGTGGACTCGTGGCTAAAAAACTTTGAAAGTTAACTCGAAGTTACAAACCCAAACAGATCTTTGAGGTCAGTGTCATAACTACATGTGTGAGCAGCAGTAGGGGTAAGGGGTGTAGGGGGAGGGGAGGGGAGGGGGTTGTAGAGGGGAAGGGAGGGGGGGGGGATCCTCATTCAAAGTTATATGCTGTGTGGACCCAATCAAATTGAGGTAACGCCTGCTTGTAGTCCAAACTTCAGATACTTGTTGTTTCAATCCCTTGTGGACCCTTGTCGTTGTTAGTGGATCATTGTTTATAACTTCGAGGTTTTGCAAACAAAGTTTAAAAAATTTAATGACTCCATGTGAACATACAGTGTACCGTATATAACGGTGTATAAACCGCACTTTTTTGCCGCCGAAAAAATTTCTAAGTTTCAATTTATGCCCCTCCACCTGGCGCTATGCCTGGCAATGTCTCCCAGCTCGGTAATCGGTGTGTATATTGACTCACCACTCGGAAACTAGAACAACACTCAAGTTTGTCTGTCATCTTGGTTTGAAAGTAATCTTTCTGATAGATCTCAATATGTAGTTTATAATAATAATTTCTCCAATTTTTCTTCTATTACATGGTGTACCACAAGGTTCTATCCTAGGTTCCTACTGTTTTTTTAATTTACAGTACCGTTGTATAAACCGCCCTCGTGTATTAACCGCACCCCTCTTTTTCGCCCTTAAAAAAAAAAAAAAAAAAAAAAAAAAAAAAAAAACTTTTTTTTTGCCGAGATTTTTTTTTTTTGTGTGTGTAAGATCATTACGGTACTGTAAATTAAAAAACAGTAGGGACCTAGGATAAAACCTTGTGGTACACCATGTAATAGAAGAAAAATTGGAGGAATTATTATTATAAACTAGTCTACATATTGAGATCTATCAGAAAGATTACTTTCAAACCAAGATGACAGACAAATTTGAGTGTTGTTCTAGTTTCCGAGTGGTGAGTCAACACACCGATTACCGAGCTGGGAGACATTGCCAGGCATAGCGCCAGGTGGAGGGGCATAAATTGAAACTTTAAAAAAAAAAAAATTTTTTTTTTTTTTTTTTTTTTTTTTTTTTTTTGTGTACCATGTATAAACCGCACCCCCGACTTTGAAATTTTTTCGGCGGCAAAAAAGTGCGGTTTATACACCGTTATATACGGTACCCTAATGATCTTACACACAAAAAAAAAAATCTCGGCAAAAAAAAAAAAAAAAAAAAAAAGAGGGGTGCGGTTAATACACGAGGGCGGTTTATACAACGTTATTTACGGTAGCTATAAGGAATATAAAAACTTTTAAAAACAAACTTCTCTCTTAAAAGGTGCATGGAATTTTTTTAATAGATTATGAATTGATTGGTGTACATGAACTTCTACACTACACTACACGTACGTGTACTTGTATTTCAATATTATTCATTTTTTGATTAATTTTATGGGAAATTTATTAGGTGACTCAAAACCTTGAACTTGCTCTTTGATTGATTATCATACAGTATACAGTAAAACCTGTCTTAGTGGCCACCTCTCTATAAAGGCCACCTCTCTATAGTGGCCAAGTATTTTGTCTCCCTTGAGAAAGAAACGTGTGTTGTAGAACCTGTCTGGAAAGGCTACCTGTCTTCAGTAGCCACTTTTTCTGTTTCCTTTGACTGGCCTTTATAGACAGGTTTGACTGTATTACCGTACTACATGCAGCTTTCCTGTTTTTCTGTATATCTCTTTTGGAGCAACAGTTTTATCCACTTCAGTATAGTTCTCTACTTCCTCGTGCACATATTTTTTTCTACAGAAGCTTTCATGATCTTGTATTAAATCATCAAATCAAAAGAATCTATTATCAGTTTCACATGCTGATCGTAAGATAGTGAGCAGCTTCCACCATTTCCCTTGCTTTGTGCCAAAAATCTGTTGTCTCTTTCACTTACTGTATGATAGAATTTTCCCAGAAAACATGTTTTGAATTTGAGCAAAAACCGAAACTGCCTCTTGCATTTCTTTTGTTAGATTCCCTTTTGAAATTGTAACCAATTTCATGGAGCACTTGGCTTAGCCTTTAAGCAAATTAATCTTGAAAAAGTAGTTTCATACTTTCATGTATACTTACAAAAGTTGTTTTTAAAAATACCATGTCGATATGGGGTGGGAGGGGGGGGGGTTGAGTTGGGAAAGGATGTTATTGTTTAATTCTATAAATGTGTTTTCTAGCACTTGCTTTCCAAATTAGAACAAACAACATTTTTTTCTGGATAATTATACTGATACTGAGTACTGACTACACACATGTTCACGCATTCAAAGTGCATTGTCGTGTCATTATCACAAGCTGTTAAATTTGGAGCGCAATAGGTACAATTTTTCTCAAGGGAAACACAAATACGATCTTTGTAGACAGGTGGTCACTACAGCAGGTTTGGCTGTAGTTGATTATCACCATCACAATGGCTGTCAGGAAATATCCTGCCTAAAGATGGCTTTATTTGGCTTTATTTAAAAGAGAATCATTTTTAGAGGTGATCTGAATATGGATTCATCCATTTTATCGAGCTAAGCTAAATGCGAAGTTAAATACTAACATCAATGAAGTATTGATAAGATTATGCACCCCAGGGAGCTGTAATCCCCTGGCTACATTATGAAGCATTCATGCTACTTAGCTGACAGGACACAATTTGTTTCTTTAAACGGTTTTGATTCAGGGTTACAGAATGTCACATGCGGCGTTCCTCAGGGATCTCTCCTTGGTCCGCTCTTGTTTATTGTATATATTAATGACTTTCATTTCTCATCTGATATTTTGTCATTCATTTTATTTGCTGATGATTCCAGCTTGTATTATTCACACAAAAATTCACAAACTCTGTTAGAAACGGTTAATTTCGAACTAAGTAAAGTTACTTTGTGGATTCAAACAAATAAATTGTCTTTAAATCTGCAAAAGACAAATTATATGTTTTTTAGTAATACAATCAAGGTGCTTCCAGGAGATGTATCATTTAATAATGTATTGATAGATAGGGTATCATCAACAAAATTCCTTGGTTTGCACATTGATGAGCAAATGAGTTGGAAAATTCATGTAAATCATCTCGATAAGACATTGTCAAGAAACAGTGGCGTAATTCATAAATTGAAATCAATTTTACCTAAAGGCATCCTTCTATTAATGTACTCAACATTAATCCTCCCCTATCTTAATTATGGTGTTCTTGCTTGGGGTAAATCTCTTAAAACTAACCTTGAAAAGTTATATTTGATTCAAAAGAGGGTCTTAAGAATTATTTGTAACGTTAGCTTTCGTACGCACACTAATCCGCTTTTTTATACGCATAGAATTTTAAAGGTGCAAGATATTTATCACCTTCAACTGGGTTCTTTAATGTACAACTTCGATTCTGGTGTCCTTCCACAGGCTCTAGTCAGCATTTTTAAGAAAAATAGTCAAGTTCATGACCATGCTACACGAAATGCCTCTGCGTTTCACTTACCCCAAGTAAGGACAAAGTTAACTTTTAATACTTTGGTTTTTACTGGACCTAAATTTTGGAACTCTCTAGGCTCTAGCGTTAAGCAATCTGTTAGTCTCTCTTCATTTAAGTGTAAACTTAAGGTTTATCTTCTCGATAAATACTGTGACTCATAGAGTAGTTCATTTTTGTAGTTATTATGGTGCCAAGATATATTATGTATTACTATAAATGTAAATTTTCTTCTTGATATTAATATGTGTCTAACTGAATATTTTCAGATTGTCAACCTCTTATTCCCTCCCCCTGTTGTCTTGTGCCCGTTGTGTGCTGTGCCTATTGTCGATGTGCTGTATTCTTCTATTATTTCTCATATTTTCTCTTTTCTTCCGTCTTGTCTAGTCTAGTCTCTCTTTTTGTTGTTGTTGTTGTGTGTGTGTACACTTCTTGTTTTGTTATACCCCCTTTTCCCTATTGTATTCTTAGGTAGTCACAAATATCTATTCATCATGTTTTATCCGGCTCAGAGGGGACCCTAATAATTACAAGCTCTGCTTTTACCAGGGTCTCCTCGTCTTTCTTTTAGTTAGCTATGTTTTTTATCATTATCATAATTTGTTATTTTGCTTTGTAAATGTGTTATGATCCAATGTTATGCTCTGTATGTCATTTGAAAGAAAGACGAATAAAATCTTATCTTATCTTATCTTATCTTATAGAGTACTCAAATACTTCAATACATGAAGTAGGTACTTGTACACGTGTCAGTACTGTACATGTACATGAACAGATATTGAAGACTCTATTTCCTTGTGTTATGAAGCGAACCAAGATAATGTATGAACCATGGCATTAATACAAACTTCCAAACAATGGTCTCTATTAAATATGGTTTCCGCGAATTCAGCTGTTCGGAGCCAAAAGGGCCTTAAATCTTTGTTAAAGTATATCCCAGTTAGCGCCCTTCTTGCCCCAAACAAACATTTATGATTACTCAAACAGAAAAACTACAACAAAGGCTGTTTGGGAAATATTTTTCTCATTGTCTGCAAGTTGTTTTGCAGAAAGATATTTGCTATAAATAGCCTCATAGTTGTAGATGTATCATGTAGGGTAAATGTACTGTAATCATGTGTTAACCCATTAGCAACTAGAGAGTTTTGTAAAAATGGCATATTACTCACTGGAAGAAGTTGCAATATTGCTCTCATTTTGACATTGTTCTGAACAATACGAAACATGCCCTATTTTTCCATGCAGAATCCTACTGTAGCATAACAGAGATGCCAACCCTCCCGATTTTATCGGGAGGCTCCCGATAATTCACCCCAACTCCCGACCTTAGGATCACCATCCTTATCCTCCCGATTTATTTAAAAAAAAGATTGTGTCAGCATATGGATCGCCGTAACCAATGAGTGGATATTGACACAGAATCCAAATGGCGGAAAAATCAGCAAAAGAAGACCAAGAAATGGTCTCAGAAGTATAAGACCGAATACAGTATCAAGTACCCGTGTATTCGGAAGTCTGAAAGGAATTCATCATGCATTTTGTACAATTTGTATGTTATTTACAAAAAAAGTGGGAATTATTTAACTAAATACACATGTAAAATGCTGCAAAATAGGGCTCAGATTGCACCAGAGAGCATCTAGAACCCCAGAGCTTCCAGGGCCCTACATTATCATGGTAGACCCTACAACAGATACTATAGCGCGTTGAAAACGGACGGAAACCGACGGGCGGTTTAGTTGCTAATGGGTTGAAGGGTTAAAGGGATATGTGGTGTATTAGCCTGGCTTTTTATTTCATCTTTTTTAATTTGACACGACACACTTCCACTTGAACAGATATTGCTCTCAGATAATCTATTTGTGAAATAGGTGATATATTTATTGATTATTATCTTCCAAAATAACAATGTAGGACTATGCATTAAAATAATAGACAGTAGACATAAATTACACATCAGATTAGCACGAACAAGAACATAATCGTACATTAAGACCCGAATTCACAAAGGAGGTTTGTCAACGCGTTTTTACAAACCAAGGTTTGTAAAGACGTGTCAAAACGTGTCACATAAACCTATGTGAAATCGGGCCTAAGAGTTTAAGATACTGAAGGGCTACAGCCTAAGCATGTATTTAGCTTGATATGCTTGCAGCTTAGAGACATTGAGTTTGAAATAAAGTAGTAAAGGTATTTATAAGAGTTTTATTAAAAGACTTTCCAGTTTTGCCCCATGTGCAGCTAAGTTTTTTTATGACTTGATCTCTTTCTGCACAAACAGGCAAATTTTCTATGCAGGGTCGGAGTAGTGAAGTATAAGAAGTTTTTTTTTTTTTTGGGGGGGGGGGAAGTTTTGGTGTTCTGAAAATGTGTATATTGCTTTCTAAAATAGACGATGTTCCGATGTAACAGAAATATCATTATTGCCAATTTGAAGATTCTTATGTTAAAAATTTAACCCGAAAAATATATCCTGTCCGGAAAGGGTTAACAAAAATGTTTGGAACTGGGACCTATTTCACAAAGCCTTTTTCAATGACAAATTACAAAAATCATTGGCAAGGATTTCACTAGCTTATATTAAACAAAAACTGTCATTTGTCACTGATTAAAAGTTTTGTGAAATGGGTTCCTGAAATGTGACTACATTTGAAGGAAACTGTCTTGAAGCAATTAATAAAGGTTGATTGCAGGTTATGTCCTTGTAGTAGTAAATATGAATCAATGTATAATGTGAGGTTTGGACTGATAAAAATGGAAAGAAGTCGACGACCGAATCATGCTGAAGATGTACTTGTAACGTGATTTGCTGCAATTTTTTTTGGAAGGCCTTTATTACTGTGTTAATGGCTCAACGATTTGACATTTCAATTAGAACTATACAATTGATTTATACCTGTTTGGTGATAACTCTTTGGATTATTTATTCATTTCAATTTCATTTTTTATTTTTTCCTTGGTATTCATTTATTCATATTTTTGAAATGTATTTATTATTCATTTATTCATTTATTTATTTATTTTATTTTTTATTTTATTTTTTGAATTACAGGTTGAAAGAGTCGATTTACCAAGAATTAACCAAATATTTGCAAAGCTGTATTTACATTAACATGAGAAATATAATGAAAAATGCAAACTAATTTAATTACCTTCAATAAATTCAAATAATTGTTGTCTCAATTTCTATTTTTCATCTCCGGCTGGCCTTAGCTTTCTGAACCTCTTCTCCTCCTCCTCTATGGGAAGCGGAATGAATGAAACTCTACCCCAAGTTCTACCAAAAGTTTGACGATTTAGAAAAGAATGGGTCATCCCATCCATGACTTGAGCCACAAGGGGTCAAGGTTGAACTACCGGCAGGCAGGGCAGTTTGTCGGCTTGACCATTGACCGTTTGCTCGGCTCTGAATTCCAAAATGACGATTCTGAGCAGAGTATGTGTGATTTACGTTTAAAAAGAAAAGAAAGAAAAGGTGTCATTGTCGTGTGTCTGTTTCGTGTACGGTATGTCATGAAGGGGGTGCAATTAACCCCCCTTTTTTGTTTGATTAACCCTGATTGTAAAGTTTGAATAATGACTTTTTGTTTGTACGGTACATGCACAAAACAGGAGCCAAAATATGCTTACCATATGTTTTTGGAAATACCTTTGGTAAGAATTCAAGATTAAAATCATGAATCTTAGTTTTGAGTCTTTTTTCAGTATCTTATATTATTACTCTTTATAAGTGACATAATTACATTCTACGCAGCTATATATACAGGAAGCTTTAAGACATTTTGATAAGAGGGAAGAATTCCCTTTATTTTTCCTTCATTTTTATATTGATAGAATACCTGGATTTTTTCTTCAAATGAAGAATTTAAAAAATGGTAGAAAAATGTGGCTCTCTATTTTAATACATTTTGTTTACAGCAGTTGCGAAATTGTACTGTTGTGGGGTTTATAATTGTAATTTAAAGTTTTCAGTGCAAATTATACCTCCTTATATGCATGTGGATACATTATAACCCCA
Organism: Strongylocentrotus droebachiensis; assembly: GCA_035222895.1. Classification (NCBI taxonomy): domain Eukaryota; kingdom Metazoa; phylum Echinodermata; class Echinoidea; order Camarodonta; family Strongylocentrotidae; genus Strongylocentrotus; species Strongylocentrotus droebachiensis. Next base: position 12,181 of record JAVYIG010005082.1, on the reverse strand, counting down.
AACTCTAACATTTCAAAATAGCAGGAAAGTTTTTTTTTGTTTACAACCACTCCCCCCCCCCTTGTTATTGTTTTGCCATTCATTCAACCCTGTCTATCATCTTGATAGTACTATCTTTCTAGTCTTCTTTCCTTTTCTCTCTGCTCCCAGATTCTCTCCACCCACCCCTGATTGCTGTGCTGCATGAATACTGGAAAATCCTGTGATTCCCCCTGTCCCCTCTCCCTCTCTCTTTCTCTTTCTGTCTCCCTCGCTCCTCCTATGCTCCCATAACTCTCTCTTTTTTCTTTCTCCCTCTCTCTCATTGTATCTTTCTCTGTCTTTCTCTCGCTCATTCCGTCTTGTTCTCTCTCTCTGCCCCCCCCCTCTATCTCTCTCTCTCTCTTTCTCTCTCATTCAGTTTTTCTCTCTCTCCCCATCTCTCTCCCCATCTCTCTCCCCATCTCTCTCCCTCCCTCCCTCCCTCTCTCTCTCTCTCTGCCCCCTCTCTCTGCCCCCTCTCTATCTGCCCCCCTCTCTCTCTCCGTCTCTTTCTCTCTCCTCCCCCCTCCCACACACACACATTTCACCACTCTCCCATAGTTCAGCCATGCTTCATATTAAACCACTGACTGCCACCCCTCTGCCTCCCCATATATATTTAAAAGTAAATTCTTTTAATGTATTATGACTATTGTTTTTCTCTTTTACATTGTTTTTAGGATGCGATCAAACATGAGAACGGCAAGGAACTCAACGGCCAGAGCGTCGTGGTAGAGTGGGCCAGGGGACCAAAGAGGGGATTCGTGAGTTTTTCTTCTACTTATTCAAATTCAAATTAAAACTAGATGAATTTTTCACTTCAAAGACGAATAAGGTGGTCTGCCATGGAGAGGCAGTGACAGAGGGAGACAGAGACAGAGAGGAAGGGGGAAAAGAGGAGAGAGAGAGAGAGAGGGAAAAGAGTAGAGAGAGAGAGATGCAGAGACAGCAAGAGAAAGGAGAGGGAGACACAGCAAGAGAGGGAAAGGGAGACATTAAAATCAAAATTAAAAATAAAATTGATTATAATTCAAACAAATGGGATCATTCTCAATCTTTTTTTTTAATCAAGGGATAACAAAAGTCAAAATGATAGTGCAACAAAGAGAATTGAATGCGAATGTTTAAATTACAATAAACAGAAAGGGCAAAAATTAACGTACTACTAGTGCTACTACATGTCTCTTTTTCAGTATATTACAGAAGTCTACAAAGATGACGCGATGATCCGCGCTTAATTAATGCAAAGTCATTTTGAATCTACATACTCCACACCAGATGATGTCACCAATTCAATGGCTAGGTTTTAGGTTGACAACTTCTGATTTTCAAAGCTCTAGATTTTCAGAGAACTGTTACTCATCTGACAGACACTAAAATAGCATATAATTGATATTATTGTAAACTACGGCTCATAAGCTTTCCATTGATATAATTATAATTCTTCTACAGTCGAACATGTCTACAAAGACAACCTGTCTTCAAAGACCACTTTTTGTGTTTCCCTTGGGCGGTCGCTATAGACAGGTTTGACTGTATTTTTAGCTTTCACTTCAGACGATCTTTAAAGCCACAAACGCCTTGTGGGGATATAAAATCACACCATTTGTACATTCACATATACAGTCAAACCTGCTTTAGTGACCACCTGTCTACAACATGCACAGTTTTTGTTTCCCTTGAAAATGGTTTCTCATTGAAACATGTACTAAAGGAACCTGTCTACAAAGACCACTTTTTGTGTTTCCCTTGGGCGGTTGCTATAGACAGGTTTGACTGTATCTCTCTCTAGTCAAGTGTTTTAATCGCTCTCTTACCTCTCCCATTCTCTCAGGAGGACGACGAGTGCTATCGATGCGGCCGCAGGGGCCATTTTGCTCGTGATTGCCGTGATGGAGGAGGAGACTATGACGGCGGCAGGAGACGTGGGGGCGGTGGTCGTGGATTCGGAAGAGGCGGAGGAGGTGGAAGATGTGAGTTTACTAGCCCACTTGCCCCCCAAGTAGCCCGAGGGATTATCAAAACGGGGATGTTTCACAAAGACTAAGATCGACTTTAAGTTGGACTTAACTATGGCAGGCCATTCATGCCACTGGTTGCTCTGACTATTGGTCTCTTAATTATGATCTTTAGATCATATTTTTTCTTTCAATAATGAACTATCAAAAAATGTAAATTCTTTAGATTTGTGACCACGATTTTTACGTCCCTTGAGAAACCAACGCCAGGAATGGTTAGAGGAACTAGTGGCATGAATGGCCTGCCATAGATAATTCCAACTTGAAGATGATCTTAGTCTTTGTGAAACACTCCCCAGAGGGACTATTGAAAAATATAAAAAAACACCCAGTTTTTAAAGCTTTTGCCTGGATAGACGGGTTATGAAAGTACAGTATGTTGAAAAGGAATCATAGTGACTTTGATGATACCAGACGGTAATTAGTTTGAAAGCTTGTTTCTCCCTTGTTGTCCCTTCACTTCACATGTTGTAAACAAAAATGATTTCACTAGATCTTAAAGGAATAACTCGTCACTAGGTCTCCAGGAAAGAAACTTTCATAAATCTGAATATGTTTGTTAACCAGTCTGTTCAGGCCTTATATCAACTCTCTCTCTCTCTCTCTCTCTCTCTCTCTCTATTTCAATCTTTTTCATGCTTTGATTTATAAATGACTTACAATATTGGGCAACAACACGATTGGGACTCTTTTCAAGCTAATGACCCTGGAAGTAAACTACACAGGTACCCTAGAAAGGGCAGACTTATCTTACAAATATATAAATATATATGGCCGATTTAACCCTGAGTTCACTCGTATAATATGAAGTGCTAATTGTCACTTTCTCCCTTTCATACAAATCGCTACATAATGTAGCAATTAGCGTAAACTTTCATGTAGATTATTCTGTTTTGTTCTGTTTTGTTTTCTGAACTTAACTTGCACCAAAATGCATTTAGCTCTAAGGGGTTAGGCTCGACTAGCACTCGTGCTATTATCTGGCCCCTTTTACCAACCAACTGTTCCCTTGTATATACCGGTATGTAAATATCATTATATGAAATGTATTGTTGCATTTCTGTTGGTAAAAAATAATAATGATAATTACAAATATTAAAAAATCAATAGAAAAATTATTAGTTACATAAACTGTGCATAGCTGGTTTTTACTTTTTGATTTGTTATAAAACTGGTCTTTAAAGGCCGTCTCTACTAGTGTGGACAGGAGGGATTAGACCACCCTGCAAGGTCACTGACAGGTGGCTATCTCATCAACTCAGCTCTCAATTAACAAAAGAAAAAGAGGATCATGGGGGACCAACAGGCACCGATTAGGCATTGTTTTCTATATAGAGGGAGCAAGTAACTACAAGTAGTACAGCGGGGCTTTAAAACTTATGCAGAATTTGGAAATTGTGTCATAACCTGCAACATATTTCTAGTTTGTACATATTCATCAGCTTTTAGTTGCATTATATTAGATCCTGAGATTAAATGTTTCTCCTTAATTTTTCCTCCCTTTGCTTTTGATTCTTAGCTTTCGGATACTCAAGGTGAGTCTCAATCATTATTCATATCAGTTTTCTTTCGTTATTAAAGTTGAGTTCTGGTCATGCAATTGCATGTGGAAAAAACAGTGTGGAATTGATCAGAAAAAGTTGATCAGGTAGCATATAAGTATTGGTGTGTACTGCAAGGTTCTGGAGTCATCAAAATGAAAGGAAATATGGCCCACTCTTGGTAAAGTAACAAGCACTGTACACAGAAAGATGTATATGGGACTACACAAACATGTGGCATAAAAATAGGGCCTCATTTTTAAGTTGTTAGTTGGCATATTCAGAATATGAAGGCATTTGAAGAGCCACGCCTTTCAGCGAGCATCTTTACTTTTGATTGTTCTTCCACACTTGCATAACAACAATGAAAACACTCACAACTTATTTTTCACCTCTCCCCAGAACTCAACCTTTTCTTTAACTGATCAAATGTCCTGCAATGATCGTTCACCCCTAAAATGTTTTGTACTAGCATATAATCTTGTTCATCTTTTCTTATGAAAATGTATTACACAATTGCTACGACTCCTACGGTGGATGACTACAGAATTAAGCTCATTTTACGAGACTAAAATTTGTTGAATATTCTGTTGTGAATAATGATAATTCCAATCAATTTTATTTGGTATTCATAAGGAAACTGCCCAGGCATAATGCAACTAAGTTCCAAGGATCTTATATGCCAAACCTGACCAATTTTTTCTCTCACTCTCTAGCCGTCTGGCCGATAAATATTAAAGTGACAGAATTTCATAGCACCCCAGAAGTTCTTAGAAATTTACCACGAAGCCTTAGATTAAGAGGGAACAAAAGAAGTTATCATGAGCTCAAGAAATAATTTCCCCCAAAAGATTATTCCATTAAATCAAGATAATTTTTAATGCCTTTCTTCCAAACTTTTTTTAGTTACCGGTACATTTAAATACAATATTGAGAAACAGGTTGATAAAAGAAGTTCACATGGAATGAACTTGAATGATTCAACAAAACGCATCCATTTATAAGTGATGTTTTTTATTTGTTTCTGTCACCTTCTTCCGTTGCAGTAGACGTCGTACCCGTAGCCGAAGTCGAGACCGCGACAGGAGTCGCAGCCGTAGCCCTGACCGTCGGAGGCGCTCTCCATCGCGCTCCCGGAGCAGAAGTCCAAGAAAACACAGCCGATCCCCGTTGTCCCCAAAGTCCCCTAGACGATCAAACGGTCAAGATCGCACTCATTCCAAGACCCCAGATAGAGGCAGATCGCCATAGTAACGATCACAAACAGTGGCAGATCTAGCTAAGAAAGTCTATTTTCATCTGCCTTTCGTTGTTCAAGGAATTTCTCCTTCTCATTTTTTGGCCATATGAGGCATTTTGTATCCTCATGTAAAATTGAAACCTTTTCCTTCTATGTTATCAATGCATTGTGTAAGCAGTTTTATATTACTGATTGATGATTTGTAGAAGCAATACCGATGTTTTTCTAGATCTCCCACAACTTCTTTATTTCGTAGGTCGACAATTTAGCACCTTATACTAGGTTATTGTTCTGAAATTAGACTTTCAGAGAACATTTGTTATGAACAGTACTGTGCGTTTTTTAAATTTTTTTAATGATTGAATGGGACCCAAGTTGAAAGTTCATTAATGCTATAATTACCATCTGCTGTTAGATTTGCCTTTACTTTAAGCAATTTTGCGTAAAAATATAATGGTTTGTGACTTCATACTTAAAGCAATTTTGCATAAAATTATAATGGTTTGTGACTTCATGATATTGTCTAGTATGGAAAACATTGTAATGAATAATTGAAGTTAAATCTTTGAAAATGTGAATTTATTGTAACAAATTTGTTATAAGCAAAGATAAGATAATTTAGTTGCCTGATTGAGTTTGCCAGATTGAGTTTGCCAAATAAATAAGAGTCAAGCCTATCACATATATTAAAGAGACAAATTATATTTTACCGAGAAAAAGAAAAAGATAATTTTAAAATCCTTTTAAGCTCTTCAGTTTCATAACCAAGTACACAGTTTGCAAAACATTTTTTCCATCTGTGATATTACAGTATTTCTAGTTGTTAGTGAGAACTGTACGTAGGTTTTGCCATTTTGTTTACAGATGGTCCCATATATTAAAATTCTTGTGGTGGGTGTCTTTAGGATGAATTAGCTAGAATTGACAAGTATTGTTTCAAAGACAACGAAAGGGTACTTGGTATTGATGCTGCCAAAAGTTAAGCTTTAGTATTACTTACAATTTTTCTTGTTCCTAATTTCCATCTCATTTTATACTTGGCAGCTTACCCAAATAAGCTGCAAAAAAATTAAGAATTGTCCTCTTTTTGTGTGTGTCTTTGCTGACATTTGAACCAAACTTGGATTTTCACAAGCTAATATGGCCCTACATATTCAGATTAATGTGGTGTGTAAACAACTTTGCACTGTGATCCCACATGTTTAAATTCTTGTTTTGTTCATGGAACAAAGTATTTTGTTTGGGTATTCACAAATGTATGTGTCAGAAGTTAAATTGTTTGCAGTTAAAATGGGGATATAGAGGATAAAAGTGAACCTTTCTTGTGTGAATTGTTGTAAATAGATTTGATGAATGTACTCAGATTTGTTGAAGTACCTATTAGTGTATTTTTGCCAAATGAGAGGATTTGTAAATATTCCAATAGTTTTCATCTTTTTTTGTATGCGACGAATGAGTCCGCAAATAGTGACGTATAAGGTCCATTCATACTTGTGAGGTTAATCGGTTAAAAAAATGCTGCAGCAACTTAAAAACCCATGTACATCTGAAAGAATAATTTTAACCTTGTGTTATGAGTTTAAAACATAGCTTTCTGCAACAGTATATTTGTACACTAGCAGATACGATATAGAGAAGTGAAGTGCAGTATACTTAATTTGCCAAGGCAGTTTTTGGGGAAGGGGTTTTGAAACTGACTTTGTATGAATGGACATACACTTTGGTGATAACGACAATAACTTTCTGTTTTAAAAAAAAAATGTAGAGATGCTACAGTATATGAGGTGGGCCTCTTGTTTTTCAAGACAAAATTCATGTTGCATTTTTTTTTTGCATTACTTGCAAGGGAATAAAGTGTTTCTATTTTTACATTGCATGAACATTAAACATTTATTTTGTTTCAATTTAAATGATTTAACATTGTCAGTTTGATGATGGCCATTTGTAATCCTGATGAGAAATAATAATGTGCTTCTATATTACATCAAGTTAAATCCATTTAAAGATTTTGTTAAAAGGAAAGAAAGCAAATACATAAAATGCAGTGCCATGCTTTTATTGTAATCCTGGGTTTGGATTTCATATGTTAGATGCCATTGTGTCACAATATGGATAACTGAGTTTTGTTTCTATACCATTTGCACTCTGCACGATTGCGTTTTTTTTCTTTGTTGACTACAAAAATAAATCACGTTTTCATAATAAATCTGCAAATCTGATTTCGTTCATAGCTTCGATTGGGACAGTTATGTACTGTATTAAGAAAGGGGAGATTATTCAAAGCACATGAAATCTGTTAATTTGAAAATGGATTAAAAATTAGAGTAAAAAGTATTGAGAAAATCATCTCTACAAATCATACAGTTGGTTTACAAAGATAAGCATTCACGAACATGTACTATGTACAGTTCTATCTTGATTTCGATACATTTCAAATACATGTAATAATTATACCCTGGTTTGGTGTTTATGGCACATGCATGCGTAAAGTAAGTAGCCTATAAATTGATTGTTTTTGTATTCTTATCTTATTTTACTTGGCTAATTCAGAGAAAAGAGTTCATTTGAAAAATGGCTTCTTGACTCTGAATTTTTAAGCTGGGTTGGAATTTGGTGTTTTGTTTACGAATATACATAAGGACACTAACAAAATTAAAATTGAGTTGTCTACAGTTGAGTTAGAAAAGTGACAAAATACTTTTTGTTTTGGTCCATTACCTGGCAAATAAAACTAATCTTAAGGGTTCGTACAAGGATGCTAATGTGCACAACAAGATATAAGAACGTTGTCTCTTTTATGAGCTGTTTTCCTAGCTTTGCAGGAGCATAATTTGAATATCTCAATACACACAATTGACTCTCATATTCAATGCAATGAGGTTGCAATGATCATAATTGAGCTTAATACATTTTGTAAAACTTCGAAGCACGATCTGATTTTTGACGATGTACTAAATAATAATTGATATGTATCATACAGTTCTATTTTTGATTACTTTCTTTGGCAGCCCTATTGTGCTGCAGTGTTTGTTCCTTCTGTGGAAGTAAAATGGTATTATATCTCTTTTGACAGATAACTACAGTGCTGTTTTTTGAGGAAGCATTATTTTCAGTTTTTGAGAGTGTCCCTAATGAAAGATGGATGGTTGTTATAGGATCTGGTGACTGAGTTAATAGGGACTTTTAGATTTGCATGACGAGAACGTGGCCTGCTATGTGTGACATCTTTTAACATGATGTCCTTTTAAGGCACTGACGGGCACGTACTGTGCCTTAAAATGCTGTCACACGTGGCAGTCCACGTTCTCGTCGTGCAAATCTAAAAGTCCCTAATGTCAGAGAGATAGAGTGAAAGAGAAAGAGGGAGAGTAGAAGTGTAGTGGTATACTGCTTTATTCACTTGGCTATCTATCCAAGGATTGGGGGTTCAAATCCCAGTCCGGCACTAACATTCTTTGGCAAGACATCAATCCTCATTTTCCAACCTCCACCCAGTTGTAAATTGGTACCTGACAATGCTTTGGGTAATGGTAATTGCAGGGCCAACAGGAGAGGCAGTATAAATACTGTTGTTGCTTCTGTTGGTAAGACCCAATTTATTTTATTTTTTTTAGAGAGAGAGGGAGATATAGAAAAGTTTGGGAGGTAACGAGAGTAGCAGACAGAGAACGGAAGATCGAGAGAGTGTGTATACCTAGAATTGGGGTTATGGCGACTATCCATCACTGGCATACTTTTGTCCAAGCAATATAAGAGAGAGGGAGAGGGGTGTAGAAAGCGGCGGGTGGTGATAAACAGTAAATGGTAGAATGTTGTAATTAGAATGGTTTGATTTGGTGCATAAAACGAATCTACAAATGAACTCTCAACGAAACGAAATATAGTGAAGGAGGGATCTTCATACTGTGAACACCATCCTAACCACTCCCACCCAATGCTTTACAAGCTCAAAAGAAATCTTCGTCAATCATGAGCTGTCCCCAAGCCGCCGCTCTGAGAAAGTAAACCATCTTTCCAACCGCACCTGTACCACCCCGCCCATTATTTTTGTCAAAAATCAGCGCTATTACAGCTACATGATTATATCTTTACAAGCGTTAAAAAGAGGCCAGCAGCAGCACAATGGACTTGTCATTCTTAAAAGTGGATGACGACGGTGTTGATAATTATACCATCGCCCAAATGCTCCTCGAGCAATTGCTTTATGAAATCGTATAATTTGCTCGTCATCCCTGCAATAAGAATTAAATGAAAAAAGTGAGAATGACAGAAAGCTCGTGTGATTGTGGGTTTGTTCTCTTGAATGTTTGTAGCATAAAGTGTATTAGAGAAGGCTGTTTTGTTCTCCACTATCGAAAACAGCATGACTAAAATACCAAAGTTCGACACGAAGATAATTATGAAACACAATGACATCATGACGACGGTTTAGATATTCAAACCGAGACAAGAGATTGAGGAGAAATAACCATCCGCTGATGATGCATGCCGGACAGGCGTATGAAAAATGACGTAATTGTAGCTGATTTAATATTAGACCTATTAGACTTATATAAGATAGAACATGCCTGCTGTAAATGTATGACAGAGAGCAGATACTGTTTGGGCCAGGCGCGGATCCAGAATTTCTTAGGGGAGGGGGCCCAACTTTCTTCATTTTTGTTTGCTCCCGAAAATTGGAAAATCGCGCCGGCCGAAAAGTCGCTCAGTGGGGGGGGGGGGGGGGGGGGGGGGGGGGGGGGGTAGTGAGCACATTTTTTTTTTTTTTTTTGGTCCTCGAAAATTTTTCAATTTGCACCCCCCCCCCCTTGAGCGCCAGGGGGGGGGGGGGCCCAACCCCCAAAAAAGGGAAAAATCACGTGATTTTACATGATTTTTTTTCTCAAGGGGGGGGGGGGCCGGGCCCCCCGGGCCCCCCCCCCCCCCCCTGGATCCGCCACTGGTTTGGGCGGCGCACTCTTTCAAATTTTGCGCTCTGGTTGTATATTTTTTGTGTCTAGATCATGCTGATAATTTCAAAGGGAGTACATGATCTGCGGCCCATGCATCTTTGCTAAACAGTGTGCTTTTAAGAGGTAAGAAGGCTGAATCAGCGACCAGATCGAGCCACGATGATCTCATGAGATGGCGCTATATAACAGACCGGTCGCCAAAGGAAATTGATTCGGCTCATTCTGCTTCATCCAAATGCAATATCGAAGCGAGTTAAGGAGAGTAGAAGGTAATCTTCACCCTCCCAAATCTCCAAAATATTACCCCCCCCCCCTTCCTCGGTATCTGAAAATGCGTATTCTTTTCCAGCTGAAACCCCCAAAATGGTCAGTCTAAAGCATGACCTACCCCCACCCCGCCCACATTAAAACAACCATCGTTTGAGTCCCTCCCTCCCCCCCCCCCCCCCCCTCCCCTCCTCCCGAGAAGAAAACGGTTATTATACAGCGCAACGCGCAATCTTACAACTGAAAAAAATTGTGACGACACAATGCTTTCTCGCCTCCAAAGGCCAGCGCCTCTACTAATATGGGTCAATGCGTAAACTCTCCAAGCGTTAAGATGTGACCGCATCGAGCAAACTTCCATCCAATCAGCGCGCAGAAACAACTCACGTGATATCACAATGCGTTACGCGCCGGTATGTTTACATTTCAAGAAAATGTGTTGCTAACGCTCCATTCTTGACTGAATTCCCCTCGCATTCAGATGTCTGTACATCTTGCTTGCTTCATAATGCCAAATCAGTCTATGAGAAGGCGTCGATTCTTTGGTCGATTCAAAAAGACAGTGACCAAAGGTTTTCGAAAATTATGCTGCTGCGTTCGAGGTAAATAAATGAATGATATAAATGGCATTCCCAAATATACATATGAATTCTCAACGATTAACCGGGGGGGGGGGGGGTGAATTGTTTAATGGAAGCTGGTATGTAAATGCCTTCTTAAGCGAGATAGAAGTCGTGTCATTTCAAAACCAAGTTACGATGAGCTTTTAAGAAGAAAAAAAAAAGAATGAGCGAAAATTGATCTGCGGATAAGAGAATGACATAACGATATTCTCATTATTGTTTACAGAATCTACTGATGACGAACGTCCAGTCGCAGGAACAGTTGATGATATTGCATTGGTAAGTAGGTCGTTTCGAACAATACCAACATTCGTATCTTCTTCTGAAATTGTTTCAAGAATCATCGCTCGCCCAGTAGTGTAAATAATAGACAGAATACACTGAAAATTGTCTTTTTTGTAGATTCTAGACTAGTATGGACTTTCGAGTTCCCTTTGCTATTTTTACTTGAAAACAAGTGGTCCATTCTCAAGCATAATTCAGCTCTTTACTCTCTTTCCCTTCTTTGATCTTGCAATTCCACCTCGCAAGTGGAGCATCCAACGTCGAAATTCCCAAAGTTGAGGAGAATTGCAACATCGACACCAAACCCCACTTGGTCGTTACTTCAGCAGTGTCTGACGACAACGGTTATGATGACGACAGCTTGAGTTCAATCTCTGGCTGGTCTTCGTTATTCGATGAGAGCGACGACGATGAGGAAATGTCGAGTTTTACTACCGTATCTGAACTATCGGACCTCACGTGGGATCTCTTCGAAGAGACCAACAGTAGCACAATGAACCTGTCAATCTCTGAAGTGTATGACGACGGAGTTGATAATTATACCATCGCCCAAATGCTCCTCGAGCAGTTGGTTTACGAAATCGTATGATGTTTGTCATCCCTGAATACAAAAATAAAAATTGAGTTGAGGATGACAAAAAAGCTCGTGTGTTTGTCCATTTATTCCCTTGGATTCTTGTAGTCTCAAGTGTAAGAAAAGTTTGCTCTCCTCTCTCGATAAGAGCATGAAAAGAAAGTTCGACACGATGATAATTATGAAAGACAATGGCATTATGACGGTATAGGGCACTATCAAAACACACACGGAGTCACACTCAGTCAATCTCACACCCACACACACACACACACACACACACACGCACACGCGCACACACAGACACACTCCGCACACTCAGATAAATAATAACAGTTTGTGTGCGTGCGTGTGTGTTGCTTATGTGTGCGTGTGTGTGTGTGTGTTCAATCTATGTAATGAAAATGTTTTGAATTCATGTCACTAAGATTCATTTGTATTGTTTGGAATCAATAAAAAAAAATATATATTGAAAAAAAAAGTGTGTGTGTGTGTGTGCGTGTGTGTGTGTGTGTGTGTGTGTGTGACTTTGTTTCTGAAAACAGCATATGCAAGGCATTTCATTTGATACATTCAATTCTTTCTCTCACTTTAATACTTTGGCGCAAGTCGAATTTTGCACCCACGCAAACAATGCCTCGTGTATGCCTACATCAAAGC